>OX183130.1:24829511-25067582 GCA_945261195.1 Cryptosula pallasiana
ATTATTATTATTATTATTATTATTATTATTATTATTATTATTATTATTATTATTATTATTATTATTATTATTATTATTATTATTATTATTATTATTATTATTATTATTATTATTATTATTATTATTATTATTATTATTATTATTATTATTATTATTATTATTATTATTATTATTATTATTATTATTATTATTATTATTATTATTATTATTATTATTATTATTATTATTATTATTATTATTATTATTATTATTATTATTATTATTATTATTATTATTATTATTATTATTATTATTATTATTATTATTATTATTATTATTATTATTATTATTATTATTATTATTATTATTATTATTATTATTATTATTATTATTATTATTATTATTATTATTATTATTATTATTATTATTATTATTATTATTATTATTATTATTATTATTATTATTATTATTATTATTATTATTATTATTATTATTATTATTATTATTATTATTATTATTATTATTATTATTATTATTATTATTATTATTATTATTATTATTATTATTATTATTATTATTATTATTATTATTATTATTATTATTATTATTATTATTATTATTATTATTATTATTATTATTATTATTATTATTATTATTATTATTATTATTATTATTATTATTATTATTATTATTATTATTATTATTATTATTATTATTATTATTATTATTATTATTATTATTATTATTATTATTATTATTATTATTATTATTATTATTATTATTATTATTATTATTATTATTATTATTATTATTATTATTATTATTATTATTATTATTATTATTATTATTATTATTATTATTATTATTATTATTATTATTATTATTATTATTATTATTATTATTATTATTATTATTATTATTATTATTATTATTATTATTATTATTATTATTATTATTATTATTATTATTATTATTATTTCAGGACTTCAAAATGAAAAAAGTACTCCTTCTTCATCCAAATTTTATAGAAAGCAGCTCAAGTTCAACCAACTAGGAATATCATTCATTTAATTCAAAGAAAGACAAGTCTTCATTTCTGATGTAAGTATTTACCTTCTATTACAATAGTAATCAATTCAAGTATATTGAAAAAAATTGAAACCTTAGTCTTTTTTTTTTTTTGCTATAAAGCATTATCATTTTTTTTTTAGAATAACAACGAACTAGATCAAAGGGAAAGAACTTTCCAACAAAACTTCAACTTGAGTAATAACTGAAGCTACTACTTATATTATATATAAATAATGTGTCGAGTAACAAACAACAGATATGTAGCAAACACTATTTATAATGAAAAAAAAGAAATGCAAAAAACTCGGAATTGCTTTGAAAATACTAAAGACTGCGCCGAATGGATAGATGATAGTTTACTCGTTACTTCGTCGTTGTTTTTACAACAAACTTTTCCTGATACCACTGCAATAACTTATGTCGTCGCAACTTATCCGGATAATCACTGTAGTCTTTTGTCATTAAAATTACAAAAAACTATTGCGCAACTTTCCCCAACGGACTTTTTCAAGTTCATTTGCAATGAACTCTCTTTTTATGAAAGAGAGACTTTAATGCTTGATGAAAGTTATCGAAGAAAATCATTTCTTACAAATTGGAGACGAGTAGGTAAACATTGTGGTGAAAACATGGCTGGAGCTGGTTTCTATAACCTTGAAAAAGACAACGCTGTTCGATGTGCTTTTTGCCAAGGGGTATTACTAAACTGGAAGGATGAAGATGAACATCCGATGAAAGAACATGCTAAAAGTTTTCCGTTTTGTCGATTTGTTAGAGGATTTAACACTCACAATCGTGTGTATAGACCTAGGAAACTACTTGCAGATGAAATGAAAAACATCTCAATTGTCAAAAGTTATACGATGGAAGAACAAAAAACTAGAAGAGGAGATTTAACTGCAGAAGTATTACCTCTAGGTATATCAATTGATCGTGCTGGTACACCACGTTTTGCTACTGAAACATCTAGAGAAGACAGTTTCAAACAATGGAAGGGTAAAGTCTCCATGAAACTCCTTTCCAATGCAGGTTTCTACTATACTAAGTTCGGAGATAGTGTAAAATGCTTCTTTTGCTCAGGTGAACTTAAAGAATGGGAAGAGAGTGATCTACCGTGGGAGGAACACTGTCGATGGTTCCCAGACTGTTATTTTTTACTCAGCCGTAAAGGTGAAGAGTATGTTGAGGATGTTTACATGCGAACGGAAAAAGGCAAAAGGTGTAAGCGACGGGTTGAAAAATATCGAGAAAAAGTAAAACAAATAACGTGCAACAATGACGCCGAAGAAATGAAACGTATTTGTAAAAAACTAGGATACAGTCAAAACAATATCGAGCAAGTTTTAGTGTTAAATGGAAAACCTTTTGAGCGAATAGGTTTTATGATTGAAGCCTTACATACTTTTGAAAATGATTTTACATCTGTTGAGAATTCGTCAACACTGTTAAAAAATGATGCTAAATCAATTGATTCGTTAAAAAAAGATAAAGATCAGCCTAAGCAAAGCAAACTCGCTCAATGTGTGTCTGAGTCACATGAAAAAAAAGTAATTGCAAATCATATCTCTCTTCCATGCGGTCATCTCATTTACTGTAGTGAGTGTAAGGAAAAAGCACTTACTGAATGCTCATCAGAAGTAAAACTTTGCCCAATCGATGGTTGTCAGGTTGAAATTAAAGCATTTATGAAGATCTACTTGAGCTAGCATAACAATTAACCTCAAAAAAAAGAAAAAGTAATGAATGATTAAATAGGTATTTCAATTTGAAAACGAATCATTCGCGTTTTGTAATTTAACGGGGGGTAACAACAAATATGCTACGTGTTGAAGACTTCGCTCACCAAGAAGCTTCCGATGCTATAGGTCCTAAGACTTTTTTGGCTGAAGTTTCTGATGAAATGTTGAGGATTTATTTTACGGAAGAATGTGTATACTGTGTACTAGGAGGAAGTTTTTACAAGCAAGCAACCAATCTATCACTACTAAACTGTTACTGTTCACACGTTGATGATAAATGTATCACTTGTAAAAGATATGCTGAAATGGTTGAAGGTGCTACACCTACCAAAAAAGAATTGGGTGATGCTATTGACTGGATTGACAGAAGACAAGTTTTGAAAAACGCTAAAATGGGTTTTTTGGTGCATGATGAATGGATTAATGCTTTTTTGGATCTTTCCTCTGATGTTTTGAAGTCTCCCTTTATGTTAACAAATTTGAGAGCACGATTAAACCCCTACCTATTACCTACTAGCCAGAGCAAACTGGCTTATCAACGTCTAAAGGATAAATTACTTGCGATAGCAGAAGGATATCCATATGCTTATACTCCTGATAAAAAAGAAGACTCAGTCAACCCGATAATACCTATTGATTCGACAAATATATCTGAGGACTCATAAAAGAACCGCTACAAAAAATGTTGCTTCATTTATCTCTGAACTACAGAAGAAACATGAGTGGAAAAACTCAAGGAATCAAGTCAATTGCTACATTGGCTGATTTTGTTCCTAAGTTCATAAGGGCTCATTTTGAACACATTCCTTTAGAGCGTTCGAATCCTCTTTTTGTTCAACTCATCACCGAAGAAGTATTTTATTTTGTGTTAGGATTCAATCTAGTTCGTAAATCAATACAAAGCATGCTTTTGAGCTGTAATTGTATTTCAAGAGCAAATCCTCTCGAATGCTTAAACTGTTCTAGGAGCTTTGATCCAAAAGTATGCTGTCCGCAAGACAAGTTGATAGATTTTGAAGATCTCAAAAGAGCAATCGAACTGATTGATATAAAGCAATGTTTGAAAGATGCTGATCTGGGTGATTTGATAGATATTTCGATTTTAAGAGGTTTGACTTCATTTCGCTGGACAGGAACACATGTTCTTTTGTCTCAATCTCGATTGGAACCATACTTACATTTTGGTAACCACTTTGATGAGATTGTTTCACATCTTCAAAATCAGCTGAGAGAGCTGAACAAGCCACTAGCTGCTTACGTATAAATAGAAAGAACATCAAGAAAGAAAGTATTCAACTTTCAACACTGAAAGCAAAAACATTTTAAAAAATGAGCTGCGTATTTATCTTGCTACTGGCACTAACATTTCCCAATGTTAGTGGAGTATTCTATACCAATGAAATTGATGAATGTATAGCCGGAGCTATGGATAAAAATGATGTCTTGGTTTTTTCACCTTTCGAAAGGACTATACGATATAAAGATGAAAATGGAACAAACTGTGTGCGACTCTACCCTCCTGACTTATTATATTGTGGTTTTTTCATCCCTCAAAGTGCTTCTTGGATCTGCAAGGACACAACTTCTACAGATTCTGTGTCTTGTAATACTACAACAAAATATGTTTTGAATCAAGAGGAATGTGAAATGGGTATTACAAATAATACGGAAGGACTTACTCAAAATACAAAAGTATATCGAAATGGGAATTTATGTGCATTTCAATACAACCGCGAACGTTTGATCTGTCCAATGAGAAGACAGTTTATGACATACAAGTTTGCATGCGTGCAATGTGTTCATTCCGATCATTCGATCAACAAGGAACCAAAACCAGTTAACATCACTAACATCAAAGATTCATCACTTTCGACTTTTGACAGTTTCAAAACTAGTGGAGTGTTTTATAGCAACAAAATTGATAAATGTCTAGCTGGAGCTATGGAAAAAAAGGATGTCTTGGTTTTTTCACCTTTTGAAAGAACTATACGATATAAAGATGAAAATGGGGAAAACTGTGTGAGACTCTATCCTTCTGACTATATATATTGCTGTTTTTTCATCCCTCGAAACGCTTCTTGGATCTGTAAGAGTAAAGATTCTACAGATATCAAGGAATCAATTCCAGCTAACATCACTACCATCAATGATATCGAAGGTGTAAATGAGGAATCAAATCCAGCTAACATCACTAACATCAATAAAATCAAAGGTGTGAATTCAACATTTTCGAGTTTCGACAGTTTCAATGTCAGCGAAGTATTTTATGCCAACGAAATCGATGAATGTATAGATGGAGTTATGGAAAAAAATGATGTCTTATTTTTTTCACCTTTTGAAAAGAGTATTCGATATAAAGATGAAAATGGAACAAACTGTGTGAGACTCTATCCTTCCAACTATTTACATTGCGGTTTTATTATCGCTCAAAACGCTTCTTGGATCTGCAAAGGCAAAACTTCTACAGATACCTTGAGCTGCAATACGCCAACAAAATACACTCTGAATCAGGAGGAATGTGCAATAGGGGTTAAAAATAATACGGAAGGTCTTACTCAAAATACAAAACTATTTTGGAATGATGAATTATGTGTATTTGAATCCAACACCTCACGTTTGATTTGCCCACCAACAGAAGAGTTTGAGACAACCAACTTTGCATGTGTGGAATGCAATCATTTGACCGACGAGAAGCCGAAAATAGCTACTATCATCACTAACATCAATGGTATTGAAGGTGTAAATTTGTCATTTTCGAGTTTTGAAAGTTTGAAATCTATTCAAAACAAGATTATCATCAGCATCACATGTCAAGGAGATAACAAAGACAAATGTGATCCCAAAGTTATATATATAGAACTTTAGTTGGAGCATATTAACCAAAGTCCACCGAAATGCAAGACAGTTAACTCTAGACGATGAAAGCATAAACTAGGTTAAAAGTCTCTCTCTCTGAATAAAAATGAAATATCGAATCTATCTTCTATTATTCCAAATCCTAAGCGCTTATTGTCTTGCAACAGAGATTCAACCATTCACTTTATCTCAAACAGCTTCCGGATGTTTTTCGGGAATTCTTAATATGGAAGCGGTTAATTCAGCAACTCATATTTTAGGAAAAAACTTAAAATATCGTATGCTTACACTCACATGTTTCATGCAGTTTTCTCTCCAACGTAGAACCTGTGACACTTATGATATGTGGCCTCAAGAATACTTTGTTTGCAAAACCGATGAAGCTTTAAATTACATTCGTTTATACGACAAGGGATTACTACCTACGATTCGAAGAACAACTTCAACAATCACCACAACTCCGCAGACAACGGCGACGACAACAAAAATTACAAACGAGTCACTAGTTCCAGCTTTATCACTATCAATTCCTTCTCTTCCACAAGCTCTGGGTTTAGTCGATTTAATTTTGGAACACCCAACCCCTACAAACTCTACTATATACAATTATGAAGAAATCGAAACAACTACTGATTGTATGTGTGATAGATACATCATATGCGAAAACAATTCAGCAGCAATTACAAATTCAACACCATCGATTTATAGAGTTTTTATTTATAATGACTTGGAGGATTTTTCAAAACTTTCTCTATCTATATTGGAAGATAGTAAACTTAAACTTGAAGAAAATCTTGTCATCGTGATTGAACCTGAATGTGATGATATTTCTTGTAAAGTCATCAAATACTTTACAAATTAAAAAGTTTTTATAGGCTTTAACACTATATATTCATCCTATTACACTTTATTATGATATATATTTTATTACATTCTCCAGTAAGCCAATAATGTAATACTTATTATGTAATAATAAAACTATAACAATAACTATAGCGTTGTAGATGGTTATATCATATACAAAAACAATTCAGTGGTAATTACAACTCCATCAAAAATGTTGTCATATGAGTGCCATACATTCGATGCTCTATGAGTTAAAGTTATGTATATAATTATGTAAAAAATTATCAAAACTTGAATGCCATACATTCAAAATCTATAAGTTCAAATTAAGTAAAAAAATAATCAAAACTCAAATGCCACTTAAATGCCACTCAAATGCCACTCAAATACCCCTCAAATAAACTACAATATAAACTCGGCGAATTCATCCAACGACGTAACTCATTGCATAACCCCCAAGATCAAATCCACAAAAAAACACTTGGTAGGGAGATCTGCTGATATATTACTACTTCTGTCAATTCAGTTGCCAGTCCGGCTCGTGTGGCACACCATCCATCGCCAGACCCTGACTCTGGTTACTGCAGACAGGCTCATGTGGCGAGGGCATTACATGTACTTTGAGTAGACATGCAATCTTGTGAAGTGGTAGCTAATGATACTTTTGAATCTCCTTCAGATTCAATAAAAGGTTTTTAATAGACAAATTACAATACAACAGATACTTGACACCATCTACTCTGTTTACAGAGGGACCAGACAAGAGACAAACAGACATCTACAACTACCTCCACCATCCAGTCTACTACAACTACAGGTATGTACGAGTGTAACGGATGAGAGATTTAGGCAACGCACATTATTCATCTATTTTCTACTGTCAGTTTTTTATCAACCAATGATACAAAGTAATTCACAACCTTTCACATGGTGAACTGCTCTGTTGTATTAGCAAAGTAGCACTCACTTTTGGCAGGCACCCAAAACACGCTACAAACATGTGCCTTTCCCTTTCATTAATTCAAGGATGTCAAATAGTTTCATTATATGACTGCTGACTGTTACAAACCAAAGCCATCCCAGGCCTAATGACTGACTACTAGGGTTTGACTTGTTTGAGTATCTCTCCTTCATAGAATAATACTTTTGTTCTCTCAGAGCAGCAGCGCTTTAGTTGGCAATGTGTGTGTGTGTGTGCGTGTCTGTGTATGTGCGCGTGCTTGCAAGCTAGCATGCGTACTACAGTCACAGTTTACATTTCACAGTGCATTCTGTTTGCCTAAGCTGGTGACCAAGTTTGGTTTGTTACTAAATGCTTGAATAAACTCAAACATTTGACTCTCTTTTTGTGTTTTATAGTCGTCTAACCTCAAAATAGTTTTAGAAATTTATAGATGTCAGTAAATGGGAAAAGTTTGTTGGAACTGAATGAGTAATGCTCCACCAAGACTGTGGTTCACTGATTTTGGTAGAGGGTTCAAGGTCATTACTTTGTCCATGTAACTCGTGCTCTGTTGAAATTCCTCTACCAAAGGCTTAACTATAGGTTAAATACTCAAAAGATATGTTATAGTGCAAGTGTTTGTATCTCTAATATGAATGTTGCTCATTGTACATGATATATACCCAGATGGAAGCATTGCTGGTGCCAGCTCTTCACTTGTTGGATCTTCCACAGCTGCAGCTAGTTCACTCGTGTCTCAAGACTTTGTCTACTATGAGTATATGGATGACCAAATATACAATGACAACTAGAAAGTCTCCTTTGCATTGGAGTTGTGCTCCCTTGGTTCAATGATCGTGAGTATGTAAGACATTTTTTCAACGCTTTCACTTGACCTTTGATCCTAAAGAGAACATCTCACTCTCAGTTGGTTACATAACTATACTAGAATACTTTTTTGTACGACAAGTTTTATTATCACAAAGTATGCTTCCACCTGTTTGTCTCTAGCCATCATTCCATAGCCAGTGCTCTCTTGAGAAGGGTGTGGTTAAAGGGAGGGCCTGAAGAAGCATCTGGTACCTCTGAGTTGGCTAAGATTGTCAGCTAACAGATGTACTGTTTGTCTCTAGCCATCATTCCATAGCCAGTACTCTCTTGAGGAGGGTGTGGTTAAAGGGAGGGCCTGAAGAAGCATCTGATAACTCTGAGTAGGCTAAGATTGTCAGCTAACAGATGTGCTGTTGTCAGTAGCACCACCAGGGTTTTAATGGAGGAGTCAGAGGTGAACAATTTGACATGTTCTTTATTATCTTTTTATGCGTGGCTGGTGCTAGAGGAAAGGTGGGGACTTCTTTTGTGGGTGTGTGAGGGTTTGGAGGTGACAGGAGAAGAGGGGGGGGGGGGGGGGGGTTGAGTCATCCCTGTGTGGGTGATGTTAGAGGAAAAGGTGGGGACATTTTTGTATCGGTAGTGCAATGAGGGGTGTGGGCTTTTCTTGTGTGGAGGTATTAAAGGGCTTAGGACTGGCTTAGGACTGGCTTTGCAAGATTCACTTTGTGTGTAGAGTTGTTTTCTCATCAAGCATTGTAAAATTATTGAGAAAACCTACTTGTGGCAACAAAAGTGCCAGAGGTTTTTAGAGGTATATGGAGGTCTATGACAACACAGTCAACAAAAGGGGCCATCTGCGAGCCTCAGTTCCATTATGATATTATATAGTATATTCCAAAAAGCAGTTTGATTTTCAACTTAAAACTACCTTCTAAAAATTTTAATTATTGTTATTTGGCTTTTTTATTTTTTTCCTTGAAAAGATAGCCAGTATTTAAGATTTGATTAGTATTGCTGTAGTGAATAAAAACAACATCAGAAATAAAATTTTGACATGGTTTTTTTTCTGTCTAATATTGTTATAAAATTATACTAATGTTATTGTTTAATTAATGTTTCACTTGAAAACTATTATTTTGATAAGAATCTTCCATCAATTTTTTTTGATTTTGATCAGAAACACTATCACATGAACGCCTGTGTATACATAATGGCGAGCTTACCAAAGATGAAATAAATTGCTGACTAGAGAAAAACAGCTCCGAAAAAACTAAAATTTGTTGCAATATCATTTTGTGCAATCAGAAAAGTCTCTGCACAATGCCAATATTTAGGAGACCATACTTTTATACAAACCAGCCAAAATTTCAAAACTCGCTTTATAGCTCTATAGAACTTGTTGCGTCTCCGGGGAAAAAATGGTGTCTTGGTAAGTGCTGACTGCGTCTATAGGATTTTTCTTACTGGTGAGAGGGCAACTCCAGATATTTTTTCTGAACACATTTCAACATCACAAAGTTTAAACTAAATCAAATCCTCTCGTAGATGGTGTTAGCGGAAAATTGAAGGCACTTCTTGTTTGGCCGGTGTTAAGGAAAGACTGAGGCCCCTGCAGAGGGTTGATTGGGTGGAGAAATGGGAAATGGAAGAAACAGAGTTTCGGCTTTTAATTCTCCGTCACTTGACTCTTTACACCAATGACCTCCAAGTTTCTCTACTGTACATTAGAGCAATGACCTTCAACTTTCTCTATTGTACATTAGAGCAATGACTGTTTGAAGTCAAGCACCAATGGTCTATAGTTACCTCATGATATACTGATGCATAAAAACACTCATATTGTAAATAATTCTGGTATTTTTAACTTCTTGGAGAGGGATGAAATTAGAATTACCATTTTCACATACGCTAATATATATAATAGTTGATGATATGAAAATTGTACATTGCGTAATACAAAACATTTTTCACTGAACGCTGAATGATTTAAAGGCTTGTAGTGAAATATGTGAAAGGCTTACACTGTATCATGTCCATTTATCTTCACTTGGACATTTCCACATATTATATTACAGTGAGGGGGCTCAGCATAGCCAACTGTATTTCTAATAGTTCTGGGAGTTGTCTCTCTCCTTCTAGGTGCCACCACTCAGACTTCTTTCTCTGAAAGCAGAACTACAGCTAAAGCATGTGTGCGGAGACTTTGGGGTGGATTGAAGGGGGTAAGGACACAACAGTCAGGGTTGGAGAGAGGTTGGGAGTAGTGAAAGCTTTGCTATTTTTGTTCAGCCCAATTTCTATATCAAACGTGTAATATAATCATCCGAGAGCACATTGAATTTGCAATTACTACCTGATTAGTTTGTGTTTTTGTGAAAAAGCTTGAACAATGTGAAACCTTTTCCGGCAGTTAACCTTGGATGGTTGCCAAGCAGTTGATATACAGTATGTTTCCATATGGCTCATAGCTCTGAAATTTGGAGTTGCGCCACGAGAGATAGCAAGGCAAAACTGTTCCTATGGGCGCCATGAGTGATGCGCAACGTATGTGGGAAGTCCCAAACTACTGGTTTTTCCATGCAGCAGGAAACACGTGTAGTTTGGATAGAGAAATTTTGTTAGATCACTGCTAGTCACCAGAATGAATACTAATCAGAAATTGCAGCTCATCTGCTGCATATAATAACAATATATTATTAATAATAATTGAACATAATAATAATTATTTTTATAATTAATAATAATATATAATAAAATAGTAAATAATAAATGAAACTACTTCTTGTACCATCTCTGATAATATTTATCAACATATATATAATATTATTGTCATTTATTAAAAACTGCCAACAAATAACCAGAGATGCTACATATCTTCTCTTCAAGAAATGTTTGCATTCAAGCCTTTTTATTTTGACCACCATTGCTCAGCAGTTTTATCTGACCCCATGGACTGAGCAATGCCCCTGATAAATATTTCAATGTTACTTTGTTTGTGTTTTTCCATCGATTCTACGTTGTAGGTTTTGTTCCTCAATTTTACTGAGAAAATTAAAGATCTCATGATCAATAAACTGACATGGCATTGCACCTAACTAATTAATAAGAAGACAGTCCAACTTTTATTGCTTGCAAAAGGTCAATCGGTGAGAAGAAACAGCAGTTTGTTTACGTTTTTTGCATACCGAATACAGCGTGGTTTACTCCGCTTCACAATGCGCATTTAACTGTTTCGCTATGCCGCATAGTGGCTGTTTTCGAAAAGAGTTTCCACAACCAAAACTGGGGAATTCATTGCGCAAGCAGCTGTTCCCACATGAGGCATAACTCCAAATTTCGGAGCTATGAGCCATATGGAAACATACTGATAGTAACAACAAGGAGCCACCAGTGGCATTGTTTATTTTATGGTTAGCCAATCAAATTCAACATGGCGATGAGTTGTAATAGAAGCCCCGTGTAGAATGGCCGATGCTAGTAGTACATAGATCAGCTTATGTGAGCAACAAATTATCTCTCGCATCTTTTAGTCATCAGGTCATTCACATTAGAGGAATGGAATAGCTTTTGTTAGTATATTGTTTAGTAGCTAGGATTATGATAGTACATGTTTGTATAATAAATATATTGTATTACTATAAAACCATCATCCTAACTACGCCAAAGTTGAGACACAAAATAACTACTATCTATATATTGTTACAAAGAAATGATCTGACAACAATACTCTTTTCCTTTCTTAAACGTTTGGCTGTCATACTTTTCATCAATGAAAGTTTAAATCAAGAAAATAATAATCAATGTAGCTGTCAGGTTTTGTTGATTTAATATGGTTTTTATTATGTTCCTTGATATATAAAAAATAATGTTTGAATTACTTAAATCATTTTATAGTATAATAATCATTCCTTTCCCGCAGTAAATGCATTTGCGATTATTTCATAGCCGAAGACCAAAATAGCAATCATTAGTAGACGTATACTGTTGTATTAGTTCACAGCTCCTTCATCCACAGTGAATGCTTTAATATAGTATTAACTCTAATATCATTTGATGAGAGGCCTTGACCTTATTATATTTAAAAACCCGAGGAGCTGGAGCGAGTTGCTCTCTGCACTATTTCCTTGCATTGGCATAAAGAAGCTGTAAAACTGCAAAAGGTTTGTTAATCATTATAATGGATAGAAAACAACTATTACGTCAACATTAGTTTTTTCTTTCTTAATTCTTTGTTACAAGAGGTAGAATTACCCAGTAAGTGCTGGAAACTATTAGAATATTGAAACTTCCATCTTAATGCAAAGCTTTTGACAGGAAAATCTTTTAAATTGAAAGAAATAAATTTTTTTCAAACTAAAATATCCGAATTTTTTTTCTTCATCTTTTTTCAGTTGTTCTTGAACTAAAGTTTTTCTTCATCACTTTTTGTCGCTGATTCTCATTGATGTGTAGTTACAAATATCTGGGACCAGAGGGAACAATAGAACATAGACGGGTACAAAAAGGGCAGGAAGTGGAATGGACAATCTCCATCAAAAATCCCAGCGGATTTTCACCAAAATGAATCCTCACCAGCTCACTTGTATTCCTTTAGTGCAGATGTACTAACATAGCACCCACAAAATAACATGTAAAACAATTCACTTTACTCTTTCTGACTGTTTTAGATGGAGTTAGCCTGAGATCTTACCTGAGACAACTCTAACATTGTAAGTGTGAGGGCTGATACTTGTACACAGTGGGATTGTCACATACTACTTGTATACATCGTACACTCCATCCATAGATATACTATGTCTATATACTAACATATATATATTGTACTCTGTTACTTTCACTTGGCTAGCTGGCTTGTATTATCTTTTATAGCTGTTATTTCACTCTTAGAGTTGTCTTCTCTCTCCTGTGTTTCACTATTTTATACCTTGTGTGTATCAGCTCTGTTGTCTGTTTGAGCCTTTGGTTATTGCTTACTGGGTGAGTAATCTGCTCGTGACCCACAATGCTTTGCTGAGGTCAATGGTACTGGGTGTATATTTATATTTGGCTGACATCTTGATTTCTGTCTGTCAAACACCACAGTTTTGTGTGCTGTTCAATAACCCCGGCCTGGTTTGATCAATTTATCTTTGATTTGCTTTTTTACATTTAGTATTACACAACAATTGTTCTTTCCATGCCTTACTACAATCACTTCTCTAACAATATTGTAATGCTTATGTAAGTTTTATCTTATGCCTGGTTGATACAATAAAATAGCTGCTAGTAAACATAAGTTTTCGCCATTCCTTAAAAAATTTTTCTCAACCGCCCAAGAACTAAACAGGAAGTCACCTGATATTGTAAAGGACTTGTGCACTAAGCTCTACTGAGTTACAACTGTTTTAACTTCCAACTAAAATGCTCAGGCTAAAATTACTTTGGCTGGCTCAGAGCCAACTGTACTAATCTGGGTAGAATTATTACAACTGCGGTGAATTTCCGTGTTGGAATTCCAGACTGATCAGACGGGATTCTAGCAAAATAATGTACTTTACTTCCTATCTGTACACTAGGCCTTACAGCAAACAAGTGTTACACTAGCAGTCCAAAACAAACTCTGATCAATATGGCAATAAATGCAATATTGATAAATCAATTTATGCTAATGAGTAATTGAATTACACGCAGTCATTGGCTAAAATAGTTCTACCCAAAGATTAAGTAAAACCCTTTATCAATACATCAGTTTGTGCTTCTCCAGGAATTGATGAGCCCCCACTTGTCTTTAAAAGCAACAGGCTCAAGGCATTTCATCTTTACCAGCGGTAAAGATCCTTCTCACATCACTCAACTAGCTTTGCATGTTTTGAACATCTTCTTCTGCTTTTTTGTACTCGGAAAACTCTGTGATGTTTGTCAATTCTATTGAAGCATTTCGCTTTCTCTTCATTGTTAAATCCTCCATTGAGAGCAACAAAGACACTTCAAGCATTACCCCGCAAATTGCAATGAGATGAGAAATGTGCAGCAGGCAAGGGGAGATAAACAAGAAGCTTCGGTGAGATATTTAAGTCTAAGTTATATTTTGTTTTTTAAAATGTATAATAAACCAATAATCAATAATTGTTGGTTAGTTACGTTATGTAATATGAGTGAGTAGGTCTATGCATATAGACAAGCAACCATTGTGTCTCTCTATATCACATGAAAATAACAATTTTTAACGTTTTTTCTTGCTCTTATTTTAGATGCATGATATCGTGACAAGATGGAACAGTACATATGCTATGGTACAACGTTTCATTGATCACAGGGAATCATTGGATGAATATCTTTTACAGTCGAATCATTCAACTTTGCCTAAACTGATTACTGGTGATTGGGATAAGTTAAGAAACTTGGTGAGTCTCTTGCAGCCTCGCAAGGAAGCTACGGAGCCGCTAGGTGGTGAAAGTATGTTAGCGTATCCATTATACTTCCTTTATTGGCAAGTTTACTACATGTCAATGCTCAGGATGATGGCAATCCTGCCTATGTTTGTCGTTTCGAACAAGCTCTATGCACTGATATAGAAACACGCCGTTCTACTTTGGCCCAAAACATGTTTCTGAAAACAGCTACAGCCCTAGATCCTAGACATAAGAGGTTAAAGTGTATTCCAGCAGAAGACCGAGCAGACGTGTGGATTCATATTGGAGACCTCACAAAGTTGCAGATACAGCAGGCCAATGCCGATTTGATTGATGGTGTTGAAGGACCTGTGAAACTATCCAAGCTTAGTTATGAATCCACAGATGATGCAAGTGTCGTTGTAAACAACGCACAGGAAGAAGCCTGCAGAATGGTTATGGCTTGCAGGCAGCTTGCTTCTATAAGTGATGACCCACTTGCATGGTGGCACAGAAATCAAGGATCACATGACCCATTGGTCAAACTTGCCAAACAGTATTTGTCATGTCCAGCCACAAACGTTCCTAGTGAGAGACTATTCAGCGTAGCTGGAATATTATATCGAAGAAATGAGCATCGTTGCTTCCTGCTAATGCTAGCACATTGGTTTGTTTAAATAATTGGCTGTAGACATTATTGTGTGAGTGACTTTTCTCATTGTATGTTTGTTTATATATGTTAATTCACTGTTTCATAAATAAATTCATAAATTGGAATACATATACATGCATTACAAATTAAGTCTAACCAACTCTTACTTCCTGCCAACTGGAATGTGATATAAGTGCTTTTATAGCCATAGTAGATAGTATATATATACAGCTACATATAGCCATAGTAGATAGTTTATATATACAGCTACATATAGCCATAGTAGATAGTATATACATACAGCTACATATAGCCATAGTAGATAGTATGTATATACAGCTACATCTAGCCATAGTAGATAGTATATATATACAGCTACATATAGCCATAGTAGATAGTATATATATACAACTACATATAGCCATAGTAGATAGTATATATATACAGCTACATATAGCCATAGTAGATAGTATATATATACAGCTACATATAGCCATAGTAGATAGTATATATATACAGCTACATATAGCCATAGTAGATAGTATATATATACAGCTACATATAGCCATAGTAGATAGTATATATATACAGCTACATATAGCCATAGTAGATAGTATATATATACAGCTACATATAGCCATAGTAGATAGTATATATATACAGCTACATATAGCCATAGTAGATAGTATATATATACAGCTACATATAGCCATAGTAGATAGTATATATATACAGCTACATATAGCCATAGTAGATAGTATATATATACAGCTACATATAGCCATAGTAGATAGTATATATATACAGCTACATATAGCCATAGTAGATAGTATATATATACAGCTACATATAGCCATAGTAGATAGTATATATATACAGCTACATATAGCCATAGTAGATAGTATATATATACAGCTACATATAGCCATAGTAGATAGTATATATATACAGCTACATATAGCCATAGTAGATAGTATATATATATACAGCTACATATAGCCATAGTAGATAGTATATATATACAGCTACATATAGCCATAGTAGATAGATAGTATATATATACAGCTACATCTAGCCATAGTAGATAGTATATATATACAGCTACATATAGCCATAGTAGATAGTATATATATACAACTACATATAGCCGTAGTAGATAGTATATATATACAGCTACATATAGCCATAGTAGATAGTATATATATACAGCTACATATAGCCATAGTAGATAGTATATATATATACAGCTACATATAGCCATAGTAGATAGTATATATATACAGCTACATATAGCCATAGTAGATAGTATATATATACAGCTACATATAGCCATAGTAGATAGTATATATATACAGCTACATATAGCCATAGTAGATAGTATATATATATACAGCTACATATAGCCATAGTAGATAGTATATATATACAGCTACATATAGCCATAGTAGATAGTATATATATACAGCTACATATAGCCATAGTAGATAGTATATATATATACAGCTACATATAGCCATAGTAGATAGTATATATATACAGCTACATATAGCCATAGTAGATAGTATATATATACAGCTACATATAGCCATAGTAGATAGTATATATATACAGCTACATATAGCCATAGTAGATAGTATATATATATACAGATACATATAGCCATAGTAGATAGTATATATATATACAACTACATATAGCCATAGTAGATAGTATATATATACAGCTACATATAGCCATAGTAGATAGTATATATATACAGCTACATATAGCCATAGTAGATAGTATATATATACAGCTACATATAGCCATAGTAGATAATATATATATACAGCTACATATAGCCATAGTAGATAGTATATATATACAGCTACATATATACTTTGGCTTGATCCTCTCAGTCTAGTTAATGTGGCTCATTATTCTATATACACAGTTATACAACCAGTGTATTAACCTGTGCATTGCTCATAGTAATGTATTTTGTCAGATCTGCTTTCACAATGCTACAAACACGTTTGCCATCAATTGCACTAAAATGTACATATTATATGTAGCTAATGTATGCTCTCTTTTGTTATTGCTTGCCTGGCATAAATCTCTTTCAGTTTGCTATTTATTTATACATTGTGCCTTTTGTTGATAATTTACAAACCAAACTTGTTATACGTTTCTGTTTCTGTAACTTTAAAAGTGAGCACCACTAGGGAGCTGTGGCTGTCTCTGCAGACTCCAAAGCCTTTCTAGGCTAGAGAAATGTTTTAATATATAACATCATTTTGGACAACTCGTTTAGTCGGAGTTATGTTCTCTTGTAAGCTTCTTTCGCGCTCAGACTTGAACAAGTTACCAATCTCTTCTCATATGAATAACAATAATCTGATGGTGGCTTATAAATTTCTGGTTTACCAAGTGTGACTGCCAATATAATTGAATACTTTGCTAAAAAACGAAAAAAAAAAACATATAACAGTTTTATTCAATGTAATTGACTCTTACATCTTACCATACTATTGCATTTTGGCAACAGGCCAAAGTATTCATGACAAAATCAACTTCTACAAACACTATGTGATAAAACTTTTGAACAGAGTAAGATACACATGTAAATTGGATTATATCTATAATGTTGTGAGCTGGTCTTTTACAAAATCCGGTGATTTATTGTAACTTTTTGTATTCTGCTCTCATACTAGCTACAAGAATCACTCGATGATGTCCACTCTTATCCTGAGGACAAGATTGATGAGGAGCAACACCAGGCTGTGGAAGGGGACAACTTCTGTGATGATAATTTCACTGCCTACAAATATTGTCCAAAGATTCAATTGTTCGTGGCCGCACATAGCCCTGCACTGAAGTTGACATGTACTAGTAATTCTTAGGGTTCATATTTTTTTGTACCTTCCGAGTTATTGGATTCCTTGGACTCTTTTCAATATGAAGATCTAGAATCATGTGAACTACTCACCCCTCCAGTGCGATATTACCTTGCCATGACAGGCACCCAGGAATACATGAAAGTTACGAAAGATGTGGTCAAGTTTAACTCTCCCACCCATCAAGCTTACATGGATTGGCTTGCAAGCATTGGACGCTTAACTCTACCTTGTCAGACTTGTATAAACAAATGGTATCGGAAAATAGAAAGATGTTTGTTAGTTTTATCAAAATCAATTACGAAATGTTATTTTTCTATCATTTTCCGCATTACCAGTTTATTTTGTACTAATGAAATCTTGACTGACAAATATAGATAACAACTGAGGGTGTTTTCTCAATTTAGTTATAATACACTGATGCTGTATTGACTGAGACTCCATATATAGACTCTACTACATCATGTATTTATTCCATCCATTCAAACTCCATATATATACTCTACTACATCATGTATTTATTCCATTCAGTATCCATATTGTAATGGATTCCGGTCTGTTACCACGGACATCCACTAGTCTCGAGTATTCTACCTCTCTCCAGAGGGGACACTGTACTGACCGACAGTGACAACTGTGTAGGGCAACCGAATTACCCGGTAAGGCAAGAGCCCATGGCTCAGACAAACAGTACCGAGTAGTGTTTGTTATAATGGCTTTATTACAAAGCTGTCCTGAGGGTAATTATTCCTCTAGGTGTTTAGCAGTATAAGAATACATGCCATGGCTCATTGTAATGAATGCACAGATTAACAGTGGGAGCTCTCCTTTTATAGGAGAGCTAATGAACACAAAACATATAAGAGACAATGCACAGGAAGTAATTGAACCAATGACATTAACTATATAAATACTCAACGAATCACAATGCAATGCAAGATAATACAAGGAGGTGCCAAGTGGCTAAGGGCGGAGTCCTTTCTCCTAATTGTCCAATGACGGCTCCTACAGGGTTCCCAGGCTGTATATAGAATTAGGTCCACTAAGTTGGTACTTTAGGGGTAGGCACTTCCTGTTTACGACCTTGACTAAGTTCCTGGACATCTTTACAGATCCTCGTCTAAGGCGGCCATCTTGTGCCGGCCCAGTACAGCTGTACCGGGTCGGTAGAGGTCACTACCGACCCTGCAGGGGTCAATACCGGCCCTGCTTACTATGCTACCGGCACAGTATGACTTCCTACCCAACAGCTATTAACCAAATGCTGTGGGTAGAAGTCTAGCGCATTGCTTCGCAAGGTTTCTAGTGTAAACTACCTGTTTACTCCTAGAGTGCACTGAAATCTACCACATACCTCTCTCCATTAAAGTCATAGCCTGGCTTTAATAACAAAATATCAAGAGCAGATATGTGTGGGGGTAACACCCGTACCCAGATTATATATTTGATTATATATAAAGTCAGGTACTATGCCATGAGATGACATAGCACCTTTCTCCAGAGAAGGTCGCCCTTGCAGGTGACCTCCCATAACTCAACTCCTCCTGGATCATAGGGGAAGCTAGTAATCAGCTCCTTTTCTTCCTCCACGGGAGGGCTTGATGCTTGTACCAATCGTATGGTAAGCATGGGCGTCACGTTCATTTGTGAGCGCGCGTCTACAGCAACATGTGCATTACCCGTTTTATGCAACATGTCAATGGGCTGCCTATAGTGCAGCGGGGCTTGCTGTACCATAGCGTCATGTATGGGTGCGAGCAGTGGCCCTGGAAGTTCTAGTGCTAGCAGAACCTTCCTTATCTCAACTTTAGGAGACCGCCGTTCCTTTTCTAAGGAAAGCCAGCGCCTTCTCTCCTCTTCCCACTGTACCGTGGGGGTGCAAGCAACATCCCGTGCCGGGGTGTGGTGCACTGTGCTGTGTGGCACTAAGGTGGGTGGTGAAGACGTCGTGGGACGTTCACCCTTAGCTGCCACCACAGGCTTTCTCTTTCGGTAAGCTCTACAAGGGTAACTACTGCCTTGTAACTTCTCAGTCTTCCCTGACTGAATCTCTGGAGGACCCCGGGCCGGTAGGGAGTCATCCCGGGCCGGCAGGCAGGCAGCATCAAGCGGTGGGCACTTGATCTCCCGCTCTTTCTTATCTACTGCCCTTATGAGGGTGTCAGCAGTCCCAACTTGTGGGAGAGCGCATACTCTACTGTCACCAGCGCACGGTGAGTCTAGAGGTACAGGTTTAGCATAGCTAGGTGGGCTGCCACTCCGTAGTGCTAACGGATCTTGTGGTGTGCAGTTCTCAAATAACCATTTTGAAAATGCTGCATTTAATTGCTCACCCTCCTTCTCTTTCTCTGCTAGCTTGACCTTCTCTACCTTGGTATACAGCTCTGCCGTTGGCATCGCTTCCAGTACTTCTGCGTCTGCACAGTTGGCTGATGGACAATTATCAAGGCCTGCATCCTGCAGCAAATCTGCCTTTTGGTCCTCGAGCTCTATGCATTGATCAGCCGCCATGGCTAGTTGGAGGATGGTCCTGTCACTGTCACTGCTAGGTACGAGTGGCTGGTCTGTGCTGCAGAGTTGTTTACAACTTTGTCTCACTCTGCCCGGCTTAACAGGAAGGGTTCGAGTACTGGGAGGTTTTGGCCACTTCTCCAACATCTTTAGACGGTCAGCCACAGTGATTCTGTTCACTGGGGGTTGTTGGGGAGCTCCTCGGGGTAGTCTACTTTTCTTTGTAGGGGTTGGATGGCTGAAGGGTGGCTGCCTCTTTCCAGCGGTGGGGGTCTCCTCTCTCCATCGCATGGGTGTAGCCAACGGGGGGGAAAACACTGTTTTGCCTATAGCTCCTACAGTTGTTGTCCGATCCGGCTCAAGTCTTCTGCCATCTACCTGTGGCGGGGGGCTCTTCGCAGCCTGATACATTCCACCTGTAGTTCTCTCTACAGTGGGTGGTTGTGTGGGGACGTCCTCTTCTTCAGGGGTGTAAGGGGGTTCCTCCGTCAGCTTTGCTTGCGCTAGACGGACACTATCATTAAGTGGCCGCCCGTGCTTGTCCGTGCAAGGTAACACATGTCCGTCAATGATGACATGGGAGTCTGGAAACCTTAGGGCACACTCGTGTAAGGTGAGAAACGGCATGCCAATTATGGCATCTTCATTGATGTCACTAATGACGAAGTTAACGCTCGTTCTCAGTTTACGAAGCTGCAAGTTTACTTGCAGGGTACCGTAACAGGGAATCCTAGACCCGTCAGCCGTGAGTCCATGAGCCTCGCTGCGTTGCAGCGTGTCTTTCACTGACTGTGGCAATTGCTGGTACAGATGCTTCGACAGCAAGTTGGTTGTGCAGCCTGTGTCAATCAACAGGGAGGCTGGTCTACCGGCTAACCTTCCAGCCAGGAAGTAGCTGGCCTGGTAAGGTCGCTCCAGCGGTGGCGCTGCCATTTGTGTTCTCCTGGGGGGTTGTCCACTCTCTCCTAGAGTTGCAGGACTGTAAGGGGATTGACGAGCTTTCCGGCTACTGTCAGTCTGTGTTCTCCTGGGGGGTTGTCCACTCTTCTTCAGAGTTACAGGACTAATAGGGGCTTGTCGAGCTGTCCGGCTGTCCTCAGCGGGCGTCTGTGCTCTCTTGGGGGGTTGTCCACTCTTCTTCAGAGTTCCAGGACTGTACGGGGTGTCAGGAGTTGTCCAGCTGCAGTCAGCGGGTATTGACGCTCTCTTGGGGGGTTGTCCACTCTTCTTCAGAGTTCCAGGACTGTACGGGGCATCAGGAGTTGTTTGGCTTGTCCAGCGGTGGTTGGTTGCTGTCGGTTGTATCTTGGGAGGTTGTCCACTCTTCTTCAGAGTTCCAGGACTATAAGGGGTTGTGGGTGTGGTCCGGCTTGCCCAGCTGCAGTCAGCTGCCGGTGGCGCTACTGCGGGCGCCGGCCGTTTCCCGTCTGTCTGGGGTTGTTTGCCAAGTGAACTGCGCGCTGAGTTCGGGGGCAGGTACCCATCATGTGGCCTGGTTGTCCGCAGCCCCAGCAGCGTGTTGCAGGCGCTGTCTCCAACTGTGGAGGGGGAGCTGCTTGTCTTGCCGCTCTCAGCGACCGTAGCTCTTCTGTTAGTAGCTTTAGGCTGTCCATGACTGTTGTCATAGGATCCGGTATGGCAGGTGTAGGGGTGTGGTGTGTCTGCTGTACGGCAGTAGCGGTGGAGACACGTTGAGACGGGCCCTTGGCAACCATCCTCATCCATTCCTCTTCCTCCTCGTCGGCATCCTCTTCCAACATCCGTACATGAGCCTGGCGCTCCTCAAATGGTGTCTTTATCTGCATATACTCGTTGCCGGCCCGGACTGCTTCAGCAATGTCAATGGGCTGCATGGCCAACAAGTGCCTTTGCAGGTAAGCATTACCAACTGTGGTGCTGAAGATGTCCAGCATCATCCTCTGCATGGGTCGGTGAGGTAGATCTGCGTAAGCAACGCGCACTAGGCGCTCTACTTCACTTGCATGCTCTTGGAGCGACGTCTTGTGTTGGCGGCGTAGGCTGGTCAGCCGGGACATAGCTTCCCTGGGTGTTAGCCCAAAACGTGCTCGTAGTGCAGCAAAGATACCCTGCAGTTGTGGAGGCTTTCCACAGTCCAATGCTTTACCTCGTAATGCATCCCTTAGGTATAACATGGCCGTGTTCTCTGGCCACTCATTCATTTCGGCTACCTCAATGAATCGGCTGATGAAGTATTCAACGTCTCCTTCGCCGTCGAACTTCGGAGCCTTTAGCCTAGCTGGTGCATTGTCTTGGTTGGGCCTCATCATAGCCGTCAATGCTTCGGTCAATCTATCAATGGCTGTAGCTTCTGGGTTGCCAGCGGGTGCTCGACCAGCGCTGCGTGCTCTCTGGGTGGCCATTCTTTGCAGATAGAGGAGTGATCTCAACTCAAATCTAAGAAATGGTCAGTACAACTGGATCCCGGGCCGGTATAGGTGAGATCCGGGTCGGTAGCTGTGTTTCCAGTGGCTCTAGCAGATCTAGGGGTTGGTCCAATGGATACTGTGGCAGTATCTGGCACTCCGTCGCTTGTAACAACCGTTACGAAACTTCTTGTACTGCTGCAGGGCGGAGCGAAGCTCTACGGGCCTACAGGCAGTAGTGTAATGACACTGTAAATGGATACAGTGCCAGGGTCACTGTTACCAGCTGAGTAGCACTCCAAGCTGAATAACCTCTGGTAGCTGAGTCTGTATAGCGGATACACGACTCTCTCATTCTTCTGTACAGTGCCGGTATCTCTATGTCCAGGGCGGAGCGAACTCTACGAGCCTGTAGAAGATACGGTAGCATCTGTACTGGACTGCTGCAAACGGAGCAAGCTCTACGGTTGATGCAGACAGCCTTTAGTAGTGGATACTGTGCCGGGATAGCTGCTGCAGTTCGGAGCGCACTCAAACAAACCTGCAGAGAAATCCGGTAGTATCTTGTGTCAATTGCTTCTTCAGATCTACTACTTCGGTAGATCAATTTCTCCTCCTCTCTCCAGATCTACACCCGGTAGATCACTTCTCCTTCCTCAGTGGTAGCTGGCTTGCAGTGCATTCGCAGGGCCAGAGGGTAGCGTGAAAGAGCACAGCGTGGGAAGGTACCGTTTATCCCACTGCTGCCACCAATGTAATGGATTCCGGTCTGTTACCACGGACATCCACTAGTCTCGAGTATTCTACCTCTCTCCAGAGGGGACACTGTACTGACCGACAGTGACAACTGTGTAGGGCAACCGAATTACCCGGTAAGGCAAGAGCCCATGGCTCAGACAAACAGTACCGAGTAGTGTTTGTTATAATGGCTTTATTACAAAGCTGTCCTGAGGGTAATTATTCCTCTAGGTGTTTAGCAGTATAAGAATACATGCCATGGCTCATTGTAATGAATGCACAGATTAACAGTGGGAGCTCTCCTTTTATAGGAGAGCTAATGAACACAAAACATATAAGAGACAATGCACAGGAAGTAATTGAACCAATGACATTAACTATATAAATACTCAACGAATCACAATGCAATGCAAGATAATACAAGGAGGTGCCAAGTGGCTAAGGGCGGAGTCCTTTCTCCTAATTGTCCAATGACGGCTCCTACAGGGTTCCCAGGCTGTATATAGAATTAGGTCCACTAAGTTGGTACTTTAGGGGTAGGCACTTCCGGTTTACGACCTTGACTAAGTTCCTGGACATCTTTACAGATCCTCGTCTAAGGCGGCCATCTTGTGCCGGCCCAGTACAGCTGTACCGGGTCGGTAGAGGTCACTACCGACCCTGCAGGGGTCAATACCGGCCCTGCTTACTATGCTACCGGCACAGTATGACTTCCTACCCAACAGCTATTAACCAAATGCTGTGGGTAGAAGTCTAGCGCATTGCTTCGCAAGGTTTCTAGTGTAAACTACCTGTTTACTACTAGAGTGCACTGAAATCTACCACAATATATATACTCTATTACATCATGTATTTATTCCATCCATTCAGTCTCCATATATTTACTCTATTACATCATGTATTTATTCCATCCATTCAGTCTCCATATATATACTCTATTACATCATGTATTTATTCCATCCATTCAAACTCCATATATATACTCTATTACATCATGTATTTATTCCATCCATTCAAACTTCATATATATACTCTACTACATCATGTATTTATTCCATCGATTCAAACTCCATATATATACTCTACTACATCATGTATTTATTCCATCCATTCAGTCTCCATATATATACTCTATTACATCATGTATTTATTCCATCCATTCAAACTCCATATATATACTCTATTACATCATGTATTTATTCCATCCATTCAGTCTCCATATATATACTCTATTACATCATGTATTTATTCCATCCATTCAAACTCCATATATATACTCTATTACATCATGTATTTATTCCATCCATTCAAACTTCATATATATACTCTACTACATCATGTATTTATTCCATCGATTCAAACTCCATATATATACTCTACTACATCATGTATTTATTCCATCCATTCAAACTCCATATATATACTCTACTACATCATGTATTTATTCCATCCATTCAAACTTCATATATATACTCTACTACATCATGTATTTATTCCATCGATTCAAACTCCATATATATACTCTACTACATCATGTATTTATTCCATCCATTCAAACTCCATATATATACTCTACTACATCATGTATTTATTCCATCCATTCAGACTCCATATATATACTCTACTACATCATGTATTTATTCCATCCATTCAGACTTCATATATATACTCTATTACATCATGTATTTATTCCATCCATTCAGACTCCATATATATACTCTATTACATCATGTATTTATTCCATCCATTCAGTCTCCATATATATATACTCTACTACATCATGTATTTATTCCATCCATTCAGTCTCCATATATATACTCTATTACATCATGTATTTATTCCATCCATTCAGTCTCCATATATATACTCTATTACATCATGTATTTATTCCATCCATTCAAACTCCATATATATACTCTACTACATCATGTATTTATTCCATCCATTCAGTCTCCATATATATACTCTATTACATCATGTATTTATTCCATCCATTCAAACTCCATATATATACTCTACTACATCATGTATTTATTCCATCCATTCATACTCCATATATATACTCTATTACATCATGTATTTATTCCATCCATTCAAACTCCATATATATACTCTACTACATCATGTATTTATTCCATCCATTCAGTCTCCATATATATACTCTATTACATCATGCATTTATTCCATCCATTCAGTCTCCATATATATACTCTACTACATCATGTATTTATTCCATCCATTCAGACTCCATATATATACTCTATTACATCATGTATTTATTCCATCCATTCAGTCTCCATATATATATACTCTACTACATCATGTATTTATTCCATCCATTCAGTCTCCATATATATACTCTATTACATCATGTATTTATTCCATCCATTCAGTCTCCATTTATATACTCTATTACATCATGTATTTATTCCATCCATTCAAACTCCATATATATACTCTACTACATCATGTATTTATTCCATCCATTCAGTCTCCATATATATACTCTATTACATCATGTATTTATTCCATCCATTCAAACTCCATATATATACTCTACTACATCATGTATTTATTCCATCCATTCATACTCCATATATATACTCTATTACATCATGTATTTATTCCATCCATTCAAACTCCATATATATACTCTACTACATCATGTATTTATTCCATCCATTCAGTCTCCATATATATACTCTATTACATCATGCATTTATTCCATCCATTCAGTCTCCATATATATACTCTACTACATCATGTATTTATTCTATCCATTCAAACCCCATATATATACTCTACTACATCATGTATTTATTCCATCCATTCAAACTCCATATATATACTCTATTACATCATGTATTTATTCCATCCATTCAGACTTCATATATATACTCTACTACATCATGTATTTATTCCATCCATTCAAACTCCATATATATACTCTATTACATCATGTATTTATTCCATCTACTGAGATTTCAATAATTTTATCATTCAACATGATTGGTTAGTCACGGTATTTTTGGCTCCGCCTATGATAAAAACATACAGGAGTAGACAACTTTTCAGTTGATGTCTGAGCGGATGGATTAGATAATCCACCTTACCGGTTACAATCTCCCAGCAAAGAGAATAGTTGGCCTGTGTTCTCATATAATATTCTGTTTTGACACGACCTTTTTAAGAATCAGAGGCCGTTCACCGGATCACAACTTATAGTTCCGTTTGTAAAAAAAAAATGGGCGGCAACTAAGTGAAGTAATCATTTCACTTATTAATTAGGGAGGTAATGTCAATTTGGCAGTGACTCAAAACCATGAAATTCTAATTCTATGCTCGAAACTGGCAACCAGTGAAATTACAGTGCGTTTACTGTCCAAGTGCATGATAATAATATGTTTTATTTTCTCCCTAAACCCTCATTGGAATTAACAATTGTTGTTGTTGTTGTTCGTTGTGTGTCAGTAGTCATGTGTGTGTGTGTTCTTCACTTCTATCAATTATTATTATGAATTATCCAATCCATCCAAGTAGTAGTGGTAAGTAATTTATCAAAGCAGAAGAAAGAATAATTGTCTTGTGTATTACTACTATCCATTTATCTATTTTAATTAATAAATATTACTAACTAATAAAATAATAATTATTATTAATATTATTTATATACATACATTACATTATTATTATTATTATTATTATTATTATTATTATTATTATTTTGTTATGAATGATAATGATTATCATTCATAACAAAATAATAATAATAATTAATTATTATTAATAACATTGTTATTATTAAATTATTATTATTAGTAGTAGTACTATTATTATTATGTATTTATTTATTTAGCAGTCGTGGTAGTCACCTTTATTATTATTATTTATTTATTAATTATTATTCTTATTTTATGGACTAACAACTTAACTATTATTGTGGAGGACGGGCAACTCCCTAACTAGTTCTATGACAATCTGTTCTATTAGATACACACGCCTATTCTTTCATAAGTAACCAAACACTATCACCGGGCGGAACTTACCTTATAACATTTTTATACCACACCTATTATATTGTATACTAGCCAACCACTATTAAGGGGCGGCCCTTTTCTATTGTTACTCTCTCACACATGTCAATTCCTTTGTATAACGTTCTGTATAAATGCTTGCGCAATCATGATAATAAAGCAGAGTTAATCACCGTACTCTCATGAGCTATATTGTTCTCACAAACATTCATACAAGTGCCTCTTATGATCTAATTATAAGTGCACCAAATTGAATAAACCAGACAAACATACAAAGGGTTGACTAAGTAGCAATTAGTCAAACAAAGCACATGCAAGACAGCAATCAATAACTGTCGACCTGAAGCAGTTGTTCGGCTCAACCTGTCACTACAAGTACGACTGACAGTTCGACCCACCACGCAGCAATGACCATCGTGTTGGATATTGATAATTTGGTGGAGACAGATAAAACACAAGCACTCACCAGTAAGATTTGAATCCGAAGGGGCAGCAGATGACTTTCCGTCCGACGTTACTCCTTTAGCTTTTGGCTTTGTGTTTATGAAGCGTCTCCACAATCCGTGATGGTGTATAGAACCTTAGCCTATTATCTTAAACCCAATAATTCCTGAAGCATATAAAGATGCATATCCAACATGCCCCCTTCTTTGGTAAAAGCCACCAGCGGGAAATTACCATTCATAAACTATAAGCATATGTATGTACAGCATCTATTGGAGCCAGTTAACACATACAGCCACCAGTTACTAGCAAATCATCAAGAAGCACCTCAAGCCTCAAGAAGCAGTTAAAAAAGTGTTCATATACCAAACAAAGGTTAGTATACTGAGGATGCAAGAAATCATCAGTACCTTGTATACGTACCAGAGATGAAATATAACTGACCTGAAACAAATATATACCTGGTTAATAAAAGCTATGGATCTTTTGAAACTGAAGTTCCTTTTTATACTGGACAATGAACTTACTATATACCTGTGAATACTAAACCATTGACAAACATTTATAATACCGTCATTCCTGAGAATTATCCATAAGTACCCGGTACTCAACCCAGTTTTAAACCTTTTAATCACACGCGAGACATCAGCCTCTCGGTAATCTAGTCTCTTACCACACATACGCGAGACATCAACCTCTCGGTAATCTAGTCTCTTACATACACGCACGAGACATCAACCTCTCGGTAATCTAGTCTCTTACCATTCAAACGCGAGACATCGACCTCTCGGTAATCTAGTCTCTTACCATTTAAACGCGAGACATCAACCACCGGTATCTAGTCTCTTACCATTCAAACGCGAGACATCAACCAGCGGTATCTAGTCTCTTACCATTCACAGGTGAGACATCAACCACCGGTATCTAGTCTCTCTGCACATACTCCCAATAAACACTCGTGTATTTATATGTTTAAATCTGTACTCCTTGAACTCTTAATGTCCATTACCTTATATAGGTGAAGCCTGCAAACATCTTTACTGACGTATTTCTTTGTAAAGCAACCTTCTTGGCCCACCACCTATCATCTACATTACCTCTGCCATTTTCCTTTTACATCAAAAGTATCAGTGTTTGTCAGTAAATTTAGTTTTCTGATTTCATGTAACCCCAAGAGATTTCTAGTGGAGCCCTTGACCACATACACTGATATCACAGATGAGCTGGAAAAACTTCCAATGCAAACCTTCCACATTCCAGCTACACACAACTTGGAACCGTCCACTCCTACGAGAGACTCCGCAGGCCTACGCAATTTCAAATTCAAACGTTTGCCAGTTTCTTCGGTTAACACTGACAACCCTGCACCGGTGTCTAGAATGAATTCAGTCTCACTTTCATTAACTTTCTTTGAGCATTTGATACTGTCCCGAATATAATTTGAATCACTCATTAAACTATTTACAAATCTCACTTTACGTGGGGAACTTTCACAACCACTGCCATCACTACTTTTATTATAGCGATGGGGTGAGTTGCTTTGATCTAACATGTTATCACGTCTACTACTTTTGGTATTACAATCTTGAGAAGTGTGTCCACGCCGATCACATATAAAACACCTAGTATCGGGGCAGTTACGAACTTGATGGCCGATTTTCCCGCATTCAAAGCATTTACTACACTTCCTGGTTGAAGAGCTAGGTCGTTCCAAATACCTACTTGATGAAGGAGAACTCTCCGATGAATTAGAATTGTAGCCACAACCAGGCCTGTAGCTACCATAGTACCCTCGTCTGTAATACCTACTTGACTGTCTTTTACTATTTTCTTCATGTTCAGAACTTCTATTGTATTTACTACTGGGAGAATATCCCTTATACGAGCCCCTGTAAGAACCGCTTCTCACTACCATCACCAGATCGGCTACGTTCACGTGGGTGACTGGAATATCTTTCATAGTTTCTACTAACTCTACTTGACATCCAATATTTACTAGGGGAGCTCTGATGATTAAATTTAGTGCCCCCATAATTTCTGCGATATCTTCTATGTTTATTTAAATATAACCTATGCACTGATTTCTCACTATCTGAATTATAAGGACTTTCACAAGATGACAACTCACTGACTTTATTAACATTGGATGTTTTCTGATCGACAGAACGGCCCGTCTTAATAGCGCTCAAAATTTCTTCCGACACATTGGCCATTTGTCTGGCCTTTAGTTTGGTTGACAACTGTAGCCAGAAAGTTCCGTTTCTTGCATTAGCATTTTTCGAACTGAAGAGTCACGCAAACCATTCACTGCAAGGGCTACTGCAAAACGTTGTCTCCACTCATCATTATCAACACCCAGGTTCATATCCCGGCTAAGTTTTTCTACTCTCAACAAATAAGCACTCTCATTTTCACCACAAGCCTGAGAAACTGTGACAAATTTCATGGTTCTGACATAAAAACTTTCTCTTCTATCATAATGATTTTGTAAAACATGAAGTGCTTGATGATCAAAACCATCGTCGTCTTGGTTATCTAGATTAAAGCCTAGCGACTGTAAAATTGTTATACCTTCGCTACCAACAACACTAAGTAAAGCAAGCAATTTTGTTCTACCTCTGAATCTATCTACCAAACGAGTCTCATCATTGTCTGTCACTTCTTCTTTACCCAAAGTCAGCGTTGACAACTCCATTGAAACATTGAATTGAGTTAGCCAATTATTAAAAGACAATGGAGGATTTTCACTACATATTTTCAATTTAGGAAATGATTTCAGATCTAGCCTATTGTTCATGTGAGCCATGTTGGCCTAAATCAGTCAACGTACACGATAAAACAACCTGAAATTGTACTGGATTATTTCACCGGACACTTGATAGTACTGTTATTTTTGTACCAAAATAATGACAGTATGCTAACACCAACTTGACAACGTTTATAACAATAACAATGTCAACAAGAACAAATGTAACAATCAATATAATTATAACACAACGGAAGTATCACTTTGTTTGCTGTAACTACACGCAAGAATAATAGATTTCACAATAATTCACTGTGACACTGTAAATTTCCACTTCCCTGTGGATCAATTCAACACTTTCAATGTTATACCCACTTGGTACACAAACACTTTACAGTAGAGCTCACTTAACTCTATATATTCCACTGTATTAATTTTTCACTTAATATAACGCTTTATTTCACTATTTTATATCACTTCAGAACAACACTAAGTATTTAACACTGTAAGCACACTGTAGCAACACTATGAGAACACTGTGGTACACTATAACAACCACTTCATACACCACTGTAGCAACACAATATCAGCACTGTAGCTACACACGTAACGGCACTGTGACACCACGGCTCAAAACACTAGCACAACACAGATCACGTAGCTCACTCAGCTCCAAATAGTACCAACAACACTTGACACTGAACGAATACACAAAACACTAGATTGTTGGCACCCACACGGTGAACAGCAATGAACACTGAGGCACAAATAATAATCACCAGAAAGCAGTTCACTTGGTAGTAATGCAGATCACTCGTTGCACCACTGACACCAAACGCTTATTATAGTTATTGGTGTTCACTCACTTAGTACACAACTATATCATTGTAGCAGAAATAATAGAGCTCATGTAGCTCTAACTCTAATAATGATAATAAACACACACTGCACTTATTGTTTACCGCTAAATACACTAACACTGTACTTGTTGTTGGTATCCACGTGATACTCAACAACCCTTAGGAAGGAGATAACAACAATGAAAAACAATAACACAAACAAACACTAACTCACGCTGAAATATTATTAAACACTAAGCTTAAAGATATGATTTTAAATTGTAAACAAGCTGCACTTATTATTTTCAGTGCACTTGGTAGCTTGGTAGGTATCCAAAACCTACGTAAAATAGTTAATAATAATCTAATGAATTATTTAACACAAGACAAGTATCAACAGCAAGACTAACTAATAAAAATTATTATTTAGAGTAATAATAATACTTGAAGAACGATAAATTATTTATATTTTGTTTATTTAGCCAATAGTAATAATAAACATAAAACTAACTCAGGACGACACACTAGTTGCGGTACGGAACCAAGTAACCACGGCAACAACTCTGTAATTGCAAACACACACACACTACTAAGCTCTCATAGTAGCTCTGGATAATATGTAAACTTGCGACAATAACAACACCGCACCAAGTCAAGGTCACTAATTGAAGGCTCACACACACGGCCTTTTAAACACCAATATTTTATGTCCACACGACAATAAAATATACTTCTAGCACTCAACACACTATTATCACACGTTTTTAATAATCACTTATCACCACTGAAGGCTCTATGCCGACTGCGCCATGTTGGATATTGATAATTTGGTGGAGACAGATAAAACACAAGCACTCACCAGTAAGATTTGAATCCGAAGGGGCAGCAGATGACTTTCCGTCCGACATTACGCCTTTAGCTTTTGGCTTTGTGTATATGAAGCGTCTCCACAATCCGTGATGGTGTATAGAACCTTAGCCTATTATCTTAAACCCAATAATTCCTGAAGCATGTAAAGATGCATATCCAACACATCGGTCATTAACTGGTGGAATCCGCCGAGCCCCTGTCAGCAGCGGCTTGCAGACGGCTGGGCAAACCAAGCAATCTGTCGGAGGGCGTGCAGGTGGCCAAGCACTGGTGCACATACTGAAATCCTGTACATTATTATAATTATTATTTAATATTATAATAATAGTTCATAAAAATAAATAAATAATTAATAAGTTATTATAATTATTATATAAATAAGAATAATTATTATTATAATTAATAGTAGTAACATTATTATTATATAAATTTATTATGTAATGGTATTAATTATTCTTTTATTTATTTATTTATCATTATTATGCAGTATAACTATCATAATTTTATGTAGCAAGATTTTATTTTTACTGCACGTAGTTGTTATTCAATTAAATTATAATATTATTATTATTTATCATTATTTATTATTATAATAATAATTATTATTTATTATTATTAATTTATCATTAAATTGCTATACAACAAGCAACAATAATAATGATTTAGCTGGCACAAGTGAATTTTCAAATGAATGGACAGTTTTTTTCGTAAAATAGAGCATCAGCTTTTAGACCAATTTGTTGATTATCCACCATTGGTACAAAAAATACTTTTGTCTCACCAATGGTTGCCTCATATAAATAGTCAAGAAAAAGTATCTTCGCTTAAAACAACAGATGATTTGAGGTCCCACTGTCAAGCATTGCTGACAACTGTGTTGTTATAGTAAAGCGAAATCAGTGATACATGTTCAACAATACGGCAAAAGCATGGGGCCCCAGGGAATTTTGCACATTCCCAGCAATTAATTACCTGTTATCATTGGTGATTGATATTAGGTTATTGACTCATTAGAATGCGCAAAATTTCCAGGGACACATGGGCGAAAGCTAGCTAATGCTAAGACAGATGATGTGTAGTACAGATGAATTTTCCAAATTTGGTTTTCATATTAAATATTAATGTCAACCTGTCCAGTAAGATCTGGAAATTTTATTAATGCTTAAAAAATCGCTTACTTTTGGTTATTATTGAAACATTAAAAAAATTGACTTAGAAAAAAAAAATTTATTGCATTGAAAATTACATTTTTTTTTCTGTTCTCCCATAAGGAGGTCAACCAAGCGTATCTCCTAATCAATTGGTTACCCGTGCCTATATGTATATATGATGATGTACACATGCGTGTTATGTTTCTTTATAACGAGAAGTAGATGGATTCAATTTACTGCTGAATTCAATGAGTTAGCTTAGAAGAGTTTGATCATGCCATGTGAACTTGTCTTCAAATTTTTCACACTTGAAAAACCTGTCTTCACATTGAAGCGTCACACTTAACAAAACGGTCTTCACATTTCAAAATCTTCCTAACAAACACTTCTTTTTACTCGAAAGGCTCTCAATCCTTAGAAACTGCACTTACCTAAGAGAATTTTACTTATATCCAGCATAAAATTGTTGTTGACTTGAAGATAGCATTCTAAATAATTTTCAAAATGCGATACAAGTTTTATTATTAACTAGCACCATACTTTTATTGACTCGCACATACTGTAACATGCAGTTAAAGGTCTGGTTTCGGGGTGGTCTGACATCAAAAAGCTAATACAACCATCTGGGTCGCCAATGTCTTTTGTGTACCAACTTATATTTCAAGCCCATCTATCTATTACAAGCTATGTGGCAGCCTGTTTTGCACCCCACTGTTTGATAGCTGGCAGAACAAAATTCTTGTTTATTGCGGTAGTATCGTGGCGTCCCTAGGTTTTGTGTTCCACTAGAATTTTTTTAGGTAGCCACTGAGCATTAAGCTACTGGGCCGTGATTGGTTAAATTTTCCAAAAGCAGTGAAGCAAGAGGGTGGTTATACTTCTTGCGATCAGAATTTGTGTCAATTTTATGTGAAAATGTATTAAACACAAGCGTAGGCTGATCTGTGACTTTTTAGGAGCTTGAAGCGGATGCACCCACAAAATCACCTCTGGGGAGGGCTCTGGTGTCAATCATTGCTGACAACAGTATGGTCAAAAGGGATGTAATATGTATGCAATATATTGTAATGGATTCCTGTCTGTTACCACGGACATCCACTAATCTCGAGTATTCTACCTTTCTCCAAAGGGGACACTGTGCTGACCGACAGTGACAACTGTGTAGGGCAACCGAATTACCCGGTAAGGCAAGAGCCCATGGCTCAAACAAACAGTACCGTGTAGTGTCTGTAATAATGGCTTTATTCTCTAAGCTGTCCTGAGGGTAATTATTCCTCTAGGGTTTAGCAATATAAGAGCATATGCCATGGCAACATTGTAATGAATGCAAAGAGTAATACAGTGTGCTCTCCTTTTATAGGAGAGCTGATCAGCACAAAACATATAACAATCAATACACAGGAAGCAGATTAGCCAATACAATTGATTATATAAATAACAAGCCAATCAAAAATGCAGTATGGTTAATTAAGGGAGGTGCCAAGTGGCTAAGGGCGGAGTCCTTTCTCCTTATTGTCCAATCAGTAGTCCTGCAAGGCTCCCAGGCTGTATATAGAGTTGGGTCCATGGAGTTGGTAATCTAAGGGTAGGTACTTCCTGTTCTCGACCTTGACTAAGCTCCTACACACTTTTGAGGATCCTCATCTATGTCGGCCATCTTGTGCCGGCCCAGCACAGCTATACCGGGTCGGTAGGGGTCACTACCGACGCTGCAGGGGTCACTACCGACCCTGCAGGGGTCACTACCGACCCTGCAGGGGTCAATACCAACCCTGCAGGGGTCACTAACGGCCCTGCTCACTATGCCACCGGCACAGTAGGACTTTCCACCCAACAGCTGTTAACCGAACGCTGTGGGTAAAAGTCTAGCGCATTGTCTTGCAAGGTTCTAGAGTAAACGACCTGTTCACTACTAGCGTGCGTCAAAATCTACCACAATATAATATACTGTATTACTTAGTTGTAGAACTAAATATTATTATTATGAGAAACTTGAAGTTTGGGTTAAATTTTTTTATTACTAACAGTATCAGTCCTGTAAGATTGCCTCTCCCTACAAGAGAGCATGTGACTATTATCAGTAGAATGTTAGAATATTAGCAATAGAATGTTTTAATCGAAATGTTATAAGTTCCTCATAATACGATTACAATATAATCGCTAACAATAATTTAAATTGGTAATAATAAATGGTAAATAAATGATTTATTCCCACTATGAAATATTCTGCCATTTTTGGTAGACAGAAACAAAATTATTCATTTCTTAGAAGTTATTGGTGAAATTTTTGGGACAAAATCTGATTTGTTGATTATAATGAAATAAATCAGCTTAACTGTATGCCACTGAGTAGATGAGACATTTATGTTGAAGTTAAAATTGTGTAAAATGCTTGTCATTTTTGGGGGACTTGGCGCAAGTGAGATTTCAGCTACTATTTATTCTCGTGTGAGGGTGCATTTAAGAAATCAGTTTACAGATAATCAAAAGTGAACTTTGATTGGATGTTTGGCGGACATTTTTTTTGAATTGGTGTATTGGCTGTAGAGTAATTAGTACAACTATAACCAGAGATATTGAAAACTGCATACCGAAGTGATTACATAATAATTATTTTACTGCATCAGGCGATACCTATCATTGAGCTGTAGTGGCTATTTTCTGGTGCAAATATGTCTCTGGTAAAGTGAAAAAGTGGAAAACATCTTGGTTGTAAGATCTTGAATTAAAAATTATGCTGCCATTTTTTGAGCTTGATGTTGAGTATTTTGAATAACTTGGATTTAAAGTGAAACAATCAAATCAATATACAATTTATCATTTAAAAGCTCTATTAACACTGATTCTAATGGTGTTGTCAGTTTGGAGCATCGATAATACTATAAGGATTTATTTGACATTTTATTATGGGGTTGGTGTGGCTTAGCTGGAGTTGTACCCCCATCACACTTTTGAGCCAAAGCCAACTTCACAGGGCGTAAATAGGTGAATTACAGTACATTCCATTGGTGATTCAACGGCCTACGCAGTCAACAAAGAGCATCCATGTGATGAGACTGAGTTATAAATAAAATATTTCTCTGTCCCCTCTGAAGGCTATCATCAGAAAATTTTGCATATAGGTCATAGTTACTATGACATGACATGCTTGGTTTCTTCACAAGTTTTATATTAAATGGTGCTAAGTTGCATCAGAATATTTTCTTGCAGCAGAGACATGTTGAAATTTCAAAAATCGGTGGAGAATACCCAAAAAAAAGCGTTGCAAGCTATGTACACTACAGGTTTTAGTTGAGTTGTCATGTATGAAGTTTTGTATTTGAAGAATCGCTTCTTTTCAAATTACATACATGCTAATTATTACAATCACATGTTCTTTTAATGAAGTTTTCGGCGGCATTGTTTGTGTTAAAAATGTATGTCTGCCAGTTTTAGTCCAAAACTTTGCAATATACGTTTTTAATGCTAAACCCTAAAACCCAAGGAGAGTTTATAATCAGTTTGCTAGCGAGCGTCGAAATGTAAGAGGCCCTTATTATAGTTTTTAATCATGGGAACATCAAAATATCTCATTAGCAAAATTATTTTTTTATTTGTATTTTAAAAGCAAAACAATCGACTAAAACTATTTGCCCTCAAAATGATGAGCATCTGTTCATTATGACATGCATGCAGTGTTTGTAAACAAATAGTTTTCATACTGGCATTTTTCAACTGCACGAATGGCTAGAACTCAAGCACACCATATTTTTCTATTCCATAAAATTAGGAAATGCCGACATTTTTATAACCATATTTCTTGATGTAGCTGAAAACAAAATGCTGACCTTGTAGACAAACCATTGAAATATTAGATTTATCAAAGTCGCCATTCATTCATTTCGGGTCTGTCAATGCTCATTTTAAGAGTTGCTACAATGTGTCAAGGTGTTTTTTTAATTTAATGTGAAAAAAATATTTAAGTAGCTAGAGCACCATAGCCTACATTTCTCATGTTTCCATACATAAATCTTTTCATTGTAATGAAAACGTCCCATCAACTCGATAACATACATTCATTTACTTCTACCTCATGTGAGTGATTCCATGTTATAATCTATACTGAAAAAGCCAAAGCAATTGGTTTGTGTACAACTTATCATAGGCTTACTAGATCAAATGAAATGCTAGCTTGGCATATGTGACTCACTAACGGCCATATAGTTTCCCACTACTGTAGCTTTAGAATAAAACTATAGTCCTTGAAGCTAGTTGCAGTTTAAATGGGAGCGGACAACTGACATCTTGATACAGCATTTTCAAGTCGCTCTCTAAGTCTGTGAGCTAATAGAAAACTTCAACAATGTATACCTTTAGAATCAGTGTTAAAAAACTTATTTAATGATATTTCATACATTGATGTGATTGTATCACTTTAACACATTCATTACAGGGTGCTTTCTGTGGTTTTCGTGGTTTTTCGCTTATTTTCATTATTTTTTAGCGGCTCACTCGATGCAGCTACAACAGTGAAACAAATACCAAAAGAACGATAAGATTCTCCTTAAAAATTATAGGGGCATTATCATGGACACAGAAAAAACCCAAAAAATTTTCCCCGCCTACCCTTTTGGGCACTTATTGCGACATAGCAAGTAACCACGAAGCTAGGCCGAGGGGAGGCCGATGTATGGATTTGCATTTTACACGAGAAATATTTGTCCTAGACACAAAAAAATTGCAGCAATGAAAAGGTGGCAAAATTTTGTTCTAAAATGATTATTTATTTGCTAGGTTAGGCTTTGAAAAAAAAAAAGCCTCAAAACCTCAATCAAAAACCACAAAACCACAAGAATGCCATTGCGCAACATCTGTAATGGCTTATTAATTGGTTTTTATGAACTAGAGAAAAAAATACTTATAATGCTTGAAAGTCAACAAAAGACTGCCAAGACAATGTTTCAGTGGTTATCTCTCAAATTTACGTTTTATTTTGCCAATGGAACCCTCTTAAATACTTTAATTATTTGTCCCAAAATGATGTTGTGGGTAATAATAATAAAAAACAATGGCTACTATTGATAAATAATTAACAACCTTATATTGTTTTGATATTCATAATAATTGGTGTGTATGATCAAAAGATCATGGGAATTCTGAATATCAAACTTTTTTTGACAGCCGCTACCGTTTTGATAGGAAAAATTAGCTCCGAAAATAAGTCCGATTTTGGCAATAATTATTAGAAATAACGAAAAGTTAAAAAAATTCATAAGTCAGCCGAAACTTGTCCAATCAGTATGAAACTTGGTGAATATGAGCGCTAGGATGTTTACTTCCCTCGTTTCAAAAAAAATTGTGCTAAAAATCTTAAATAAGAAAAATAATTACAATGAAAAAAATGACGATTTTGGTAATAATAAATAATTATTAATTATTATTACAATGAGTGAGAAACTACACTTACCGTGCTCGAAATTTCACCAAAACTGGTCACTATGCTCAAAACATGGTGCTTTCAATATCCTTATATTTAGTTTTTCGAAAATCTATCTATAAAAAAAAAAATTTCAAGAAACAAAAGCAGCCGCATGCACCAAAGATCTGTGCGCCATTGCTGATTGCTAAGGAACAAAAACCAAAAATAAAAAATTGTAAAAGTCAAAACTAGCCTGAGGTCATGTATTAAAGATAATTTAGAATTATACAGCAAATGATTCTGAATAGAATGATACCAAAATGTAAGATCTTACTCTTACTTTGCTCACATGGAAATTGTGAACAGACAATTACCGGTTTACTGTACTCATTCCGAGTGGGCTCGTGTCATGTAAGAGATGTGTTAAGGCTTGTAGAGACAAATTGAGACTATTGATTGCTAATGCTAAACCGCAGAAGTTTAATGTTCTAATATATCTGTGGCTTACAATCATAAACTCGGACTGGCGATTGATATCTCGTGTCCAACGGAAATAATTATTTTCTCGGCGCAATGGGAAGTTACCGAAAATAATAGTATGTGGCCGTAAGTCAATACTTTGTATATAGAACAAAACATTCGTGTAGAACATCATAAGTTCTTGTAAATTCTTATAGATTATTGAGCAATTCATAAGAAAGAAGCAAACAAGAAAGAATGAAAACAGCATCATTATAGACTAATATAGTTCATTAAGTCATCCTTCTTATAGCATGTTGGTCATGGTATGGTAATAGCCACATAACTTTTTGAGGATATAAAACGGGTTTGTTAAATTGAACTAGTTAGACTCGCTGTTATCATTTATTTAGTGATCAGTTTCATTCATGACCCATAAACAATATATATATATGCGTATGGATTATTTATTCAGTGATCTACTTTTTGTTGACCCTCGAGTCCCAAACAAAAACATTGTTCATCGATGAATTTTATTGCCGACCTGCAGAGCAGTGCCCAAATCACCGTGATTTGCGTATTTTGTGGGTCAAATATTTAAAAAGGATTTGTTTCATGTCTTTGATACAAGTGGTGATTTGATTTGGTTACATTCAGTCATTATTTGATTTGCCTCTTTCCACAAGATTTGACCACATATTTGCAAGAAATATATCAAATCATAAAAAGACCAGTGATGATGTTTTCGGCTTTTCTTAATGCTTGTTATTGACCTGAGATTGTCATAATTCATAGTATTCAATTGTAGAAAATAAATAAAATCGGTAAAAAGAAAAGAAACTACCTGGTTGTTAGCTTAGAATAATCAAGGGTCAGTGAAAACTATGCTGAATTTTCTTTTATGTATAAGTTTTCATCAGCAAAAGTCAAAGTATCAATTGACTACATACTTTTCTGACTTGAATTTGCTGAGCTGAGAGCGTTTATGGATGGCGACCAGGTTATTTACTTTTGTGTAGTGAGTAATGCATTAGTTGATCATTTACTATAATGATTACTGTTCTGATACATATGCAAACTAATGCTCAGTATTTGCTATTATATATCAATTATCTAGTATCGCTGGTACTTTTAGCAATAGTCTAGCACAATGACAGTTTTTTGGCAATGAAGGAATCATAGAAAGGTATAACCTATGGTGGTTGGTTGTTTTGCCTATTGAGTGTACATTTTATCTATTGCATGGAACTGGCTAATTCATTTGGTTAGTTAAAGCACTAGTTTGGATGTTAAATGATAATATATATCGGCATACCAATGAATAAGTCCCACTGGAAAGTGTACGCAGGAAAATGCAAGTTTGCGAAAGTAATCGAGTTGGAATATTGTTTTCTAGGGACCATTTAACCACACATTGTGACCTAAATTTGAATCAAATTTTTATTTCCATTAGCTTCAGTTATGATTTGAAAAATTTTGCTGCAACTGACGCTCCAAATATTTGATTTGATTTGGAACAACTCATGACTAGACTTGGTTTGATTTGGAACAACTCATGACTGGACTTGGTTTGATTTGGAACAACTCATGACTGGACTTGGTTTGATTTGGAACAACTCATGACTGGACTTGGTTTGATTTGAGTTTGTTACTCACCTATAAAACTTTGATTTGATTTGAAGGAAAATTCAAGTGACTTGATTTGAGTCATGAAAATTGTGATTTGGCACAGCTCTGTCGATCTGATTATTTTTTTCGCAGTTTGTTCGGCGAACATAGGTCACGGATATTTATATTACGCATTGTTTTTTTGTGCAGCTATCCAACTTATTATGCCCACTCTGATCCCTAACATTTAACAAACACTTTTTCTGTTATTTAATTTACCCTATCATCGCCTTTAGCTATGTCATTGTTGTAATTATTTGATGAATTTTTGTTTGTTTTCACAACATAAATTGTATATTTATGAGATGGCCGACAAACATTTCTAACAAATGCTTAAGATATAATAATTATACTACTACAGTATTTATATCATATATATTAGAAATAAATACATAATACTAGTAAGTATAGTAGTTGTGCCCTTTTTCATGGATTCCGCTTGTCACTGTCATGTCCTGCAACTTTTACATTTTTTTCGCTCATTCAAAGGGGGGGGGGGGGGAGGGTGGGGAGACGGATCCCTTCTCAACTGCTGGGAGACTAATACAATGGGAAGCTGTCCCAGTATGGCATTTATTTTTCTCTTTATAAAGTTTTTTTTTCCGGTAGTCTGTGAACCCAAGTTATCAAAAAGTTGGTATTGCAACGATCTTAAACAGAACAAATGAATTGATTGAGACACATCCATTGTGTCCCTACAAAATAGCAATATGTACCCTCAGCACTTACTTACTATATATACTGTCACTATTTCCCATGAGCAACCTCAGACCGATCTGATTAGAGTTTAGTGCCAACCAGCAGCCGATCCTCAGATCTAGCTGATCACTACGACCTGAGAGCCAAATTATATGCACCTATGTCGTTATCATTGAGTGATGTCATTAATCACCCTTGAATGCTTTTGGTTTGTCAACAAAGGCCAACTCCTATGTCTTGTCAATACCATCTGAAACTGCTAATGGGAACATAATGTTTTACATACTCTTGCTTGTAAGCTTCATGCCAAGGTCACATTTCAGTCTAAGCCACGCTCAATATGTGTAAACTAATACTTGTCATTCAAAAGTGGCTACCATCTACCACAATACTTGTGTTACATAGCACGACCATAATTGTTGTTAATAATAATTTGTTTTTGTTTTATAGGAAACAGCATATATTTACCGTCAACCATATCATCTACAGTATTGGGTCTTTCTTACTCCATGGGCAACCACAGAGGTATGGTAGGTAGGCATCAGACATAACTAAGGCTACTACCACAGAGATATAGTAGGTAGGTATCAGATATAACTAGGGCTACTACCACAGAGATATAGTAGGTAGACATCAGACATAACTAGGGCTACTACCACAGAGTTATATTAGGTAGACATCAGATATAACTAGGGCTACTACCACAGAGGTATAGTAGGTAGGTATCAGACATAACTAGGGCTACTACCACAGAGTTATAGTAGGTAGACATCAGACATAACTAGGGCTACTACCACAGAGATATAGTAGGTAGGCATCAGACATAACTAGTGCTACTACCACAGAGATATAGTAGGTAGGCATCAGATATAACTAGGGCTACTACCACAGAGATATAGTAGGTAGACATCAGACATAACTAGGACTACTACCACAGAGATATAGCAGGTAGACATCAGACATAACTAGGGCTACTACCACAGAGGTATAGTAGGTAGGTATCAGATATAACTAGTGCTACTACCACAGAGTTATAGTAGGTAGGCATCAGACATAACTAGGGCTACTACCACAGAGATATAGCAGGTAGACATCAGACATAACTAGGGCTACTACCACAGAGGTATAGCAGGTACGTATCAGATATAACTAGGGCTACTAGCACAGAGATATAGTAGGTAGACATCAGACATAACTAGGGCTACTACCACTGAGATATAGTAGGTAGACATCAGATATAACTAGGGCTACTACCACAGAATTATAGTAGGTAGGCATCAGACATAACTAGGACTACTACCACAGAGGTATAGTAGGTAGGTATCAGATATAACTAGTGCTACTACCACAGAGTTATAGTAGGTAGGCATCAGACATAACTAGGGCTACTACCACAGAGTTATAGCAGGTAGACATCAGACATAACTAGGGCTACTACCACAGAGGTATAGTAGGTAGGTATCAGATATAACTAGTGCTACTACCACAGAGGTATAGTAGGTAGGTATCAGACATAACTAGGGCTACTACCATAGAGTTATAGTAGGTAGGCATCAGACACAACTAGGGCTACTACCACAGAGGTATAGCAGGTAGACATCCGATATAACTAGGGCTACTACCACAGAGGTATAGCAGGTAGACATCAGATATAACTAGGGCTACTACCACAGAGGTATAGCAGGTAGACATCAGATATAACTAGGGCTACTACCACAGAGATATAGCAGGTAGACATCCGATATAACTAGGGCTACTACCACAGAGGTATAGCAGGTAGACATCAGATATAACTAGGGCTACTACCACAGAGATATAGCAGGTAGGCATCAGATATAACTAGGGCTACTACCACAGAGATATAGTAGGTAGACATCAGACATAACTAGGACTACTACCACAGAGATATAGTAGGTAGACATCAGATATAACTAGGGCTACTACCACTGAGATATAGTAGGTAGGCATCAGATATAACTAGGGCTACTACCACAGAGATATAGTAGGTAGGTATCAGACAAACTAGGGCTACTACCACAGAGATATAGCAGGTAGGTATCATATATAACTAGGGCTACTACCACAGAGATATAGTAGGTAGACATCAGATATAACTAGGGCTACTACCACAGAGATATAGTAGGTAGACATCAGATATAACTAGGGCTACTACCACAGAGTTATAGTAGGTAGGTATCAGACATAACTAGGGCTACTACCACAGAGATATAGTAGGTAGACATCAGACATAACTAGGGCTACTACCACAGAGATATAGTAGGTAGACATCAGATATAACTAGGGCTACTACCACAGAGATATAGTAGGTAGACATCAGACATAACTAGGGCTACTACCACAGAGATATAGTAGGTAGGTATCAGACATAACTAGGGCTACTACCACAGAGGTATAGCAGGTAGGTATCAGACATAACTAGGGCTACTACCACAGAGATATAGTAGGTAGGTATCAGATATAACTAGGGCTACTACCACTGAGTTAGAGTAGGTAGACATCAGACATAACTAGGGCTACTACCACAGAGTTATAATAGGTAGGTATCAGATATAACTAGGGCTACTACCACAGAGATATAGTAGGTAGACATCCGATATAACTAGGGCTACTACCACAGAGATATAGTAGGTAGACATCAGACATAACTAGGGCTACTACCACAGAGGTATAGTAGGTAGGTATCAGATATAACTAGGGCTACTACCACTCAGATATAGTAGGTAGACATCAGACATAACTAGGGCTACTACCACTGAGATATAGTAGGTAGACATCAGACATAACTAGGGCTACTACCACAGAGATATAGCAGGTAGGTATCAGATATAACTAGGGCTACTACCACTGAGGTATAATAGGTAGGTATCAGATATAACTAGGGCTACTACCACAGAGATATAGTAGGTAGACATCAGACATAACTAGGGCTACTACCACAGATATATAGCAGGTAGCCATCAGACTTTTAGATGCAGACTTTTGTGTAGTTGTAGAAAACCTGCTGACAGATGCAGCCTTAGATCGTGTCTGATGCTCTCCTATATTTATTATAAGAAAAAGTAATCAAGTGACTTCTGTATAAACAGTTCCTTTATCTCTTGTAGAAATGTGTTGTCTCCCCTTGCATAGATATTTTGTTGGCTCTGTGGAAATGGCAAACATTCAGAGAGTAAACAGAGCAATAATAACCATGATGTGCCAGACAGCAGCAGTGGAGAGATTGTATGGATGAGCTTACTTCTGTCTCTGTATGTATTACTACTGCTGTTTTGTCTCATCTCTGTGTATTATTGTGTATGTGTAATACTGTGTCCATGTAATACTGTGTCTATGTAATACTGTGTTTATGTAATATTGCCTCAATGTATTACTGTGTCTATTTATTACTGTCTCAATGTAATATTGTGTCAATGCAATACTGTGTCTATGTAAGATTGCGTCTATGTAATACTATGTCTATGTAATACTGTGTCAGTGTATTATTGTGTCTGTGTAATACTGGTCTATGTAGTACTGTGTCTATTACTTCTATGTATATGTACTACCCACGTATTACTGTACCTATGTATTACTGTACCTATGTATTACTGTACCTATGTATTACTGTACCTGTGTATTACTGTACCTATGTATTACTGTACCTATGTATTACTGTACCTGTGCATTACTGTACATGTGTATTACTGTACCTATGTATTACTGTACCTGTGTATTACTGTACCTGTGTATTACTGTACCTATGTATTACTGTACCTGTGCATTACTGTACTTGTGTATTACTGTCTCTATTACTTCTATGTATATGTACTACCCACGTATTACTGTACCTATGTATTACTGTACCTATGTATTACTGTACCTGTGTATTACTGTACCTGTGTATTACTGTACCTGTGTATTACTGTACCCACGTATTACTGTACCTATGTATTACTGTACCTATGTATTACTGTACCTATGTATTACTGTACCTGTGCATTACTGTACTTGTGTATTACTGTCTCTATTACTTCTATGTATATGTACTACCCACGTATTACTGTACCTATGTATTACTGTACCTATGTATTACTGTACCTGTGTAGTACTGTCTCTATTACTTCTATGTATATGTACTACCCACGTATTACTGTACCTATGTATTACTGTACCTATGTATTACTGTACTTGTGTATTACTGTACCTATGTATTACTGTACCTATGTATTAATGTACCTATGTATTACTGTACCTGTGTATTACTATACCTGTGTATTACTGTACCTGTGTATTACTGTACTTGTGTATTACTGTACCTATGTATTACTGTACCTATGTATTACTGTACCTATGTATTACTGTACCTGTGTATTACTGTACTTGTGTATTACTGTACCTATGTATTACTGTACCTATGTATTACTGTACCTGTGTATTACTGTACTTGTGTATTACTGTACCTGTGTATTACTGTACCTGTGTATTACTATACCTGTGTATTACTGTACCTGTGTATTACTGTACTTGTGTATTACTGTACCTATGTATTACTGTACCTATGTATTACTATACCTGTGTATTACTGTACCTGTGTATTACTGTACCCGTGTATTACTGTACCTATGTATTACTGTACCTGTGTATTACTGCACCTGTGTATTACTGTACCTGTGTATTACTATACCTATGTATTACTGTACCTGTGTATTACTGTACCTGTGTATTACTATACCTGTGTATTACTGTACCTGTGTATTACTGTACTTGTGTATTACTGTACCTATGTATTACTGTACCTATGTATTACTGTACCTATGTATTACTGTACCTGTGTATTACTGTACTTGTGTATTACTGTACCTATGTATTACTGTACCTATGTATTACTGTACCCGTGTATTACTGTACTTGTGTATTACTGTACCCGTGTATTACTGTACTTGTGTATTACTGTACCTGTGTATTACTGTACCTATGTATTACTGTACCTATGTATTACTGTACATGTATATTACTGTACCTATGTATTACTGTACATGTGTATTACTGTACCTGTGTATTACTGTACTTGTGTATTACTGTACCTGTGTATTACTGTACCTATGTATTACTGTACCTATGTATTACTGTACATGTGTATTACTGTACCTGTGTATTACTGTACTTGTGTATTACTGTACCTATGTATTACTGTACCTATGTATTAATGTACCTATGTATTACTGTACCTGTGTATTACTGTACTTGTGTATTACTGTACCTATGTATTACTGTACCTGTGTATTACTGTACCTGTGTATTACTGTACTTGTGTATTACTGTACCTATGTATTACTGTACCTATGTATTACTGTACCTGTGTATTACTGTACATGTGTATTACTGTACCTGTGTATTACTGTACTTGTGTATTACTGTACCTATGTATTACTGTACATGTGTATTACTGTACCTATGTATTACTGTACATGTGTATTACTGTACCTGTGTATTACTGTACTTGTGTATTACTGTACCTGTGTATTACTGTACCTATGTATTACTGTATCTATGTATTACTGTACCTGTGTATTACTGTACTTGTGTATTACTGTACCCGTGTATTACTGTACCTATGTATTACTGTACCTATGTATTACTGTACCTATGTATTACTGTACCTATGTATTACTGTACCTGTGTATTACTGTACTTGTGTATTACTGTACCTATGTATTACTGTACCTATGTATTACTGTACCTGTGTATTACTGTACTTGTGTATTACTGTACCCGTGTATTACTGTACCTGTGTATTACTGTACTTGTGTATTACTGTACCTATGTATTACTGTACCTATGTATTACTGTACCTATGTATTACTGTACCTGTGTATTACTGTACTTGTGTATTACTGTACCTATGTATTACTGTACCTATGTATTACTGTACCTGTGTATTACTGTACCTATGTATTACTGTACCTGTGTATTACTGTACCCGTGTATTACTGTACCTATGTATTAATGTACTTGTGTATTACTGTACCCGTGTATTACTGTACCTATGTATTACTGTACCCATGTATTACTGTACCTGTGTATTACTGTACCTGTGTATTACTGTACCTGTGTATTACTGTACCTATGTATTACTGTACCTATGTATTACTGTACCTGTGTATTACTGTACCTATGTATTACTGTACCTGTGTATTACTGTACCCGTGTATTACTGTACCTATGTATTACTGTACCTGTGTATTACTGTACCTATGTATTACTGTACATGTGTATTACTGTACCTGTGTATTACTGTACCTGTGTATTACTGTACCTATGTATTACTGTACATGTGTATTACTGTACCTGTGTATTACTGTACCTATGTATTACTGTACCTGTGTATTACTGTACCTATGTATTACTGTACCTGTGTATTACTGTACCTATGTATTACTGTACCTGTTTATCACTGTACCTGTATATTACTGTACCTGTGTATTACTGTACCTGTGTATAACTGTTACCTATGTATAACTGTACCTGTGTATTACTGTACCTATGTATTACTGTACCTGTGTATTACTGTACCTGTGTATTACTGTACTTGTGTATTACTGTACCTGTGTATTACTGTACATGTGTATTACTGTACCTGTGTATTACTGTACCTGTGTATTACTGTACCTGTGTATTACTGTACCTATGTATTACTGTACCCGTGTATTACTGTACCTGTGTATTACTGTACCGTGTATTACTGTACCTGTGTATTACTGTACCTGTGTATTACTGTACCCGTGTATTACTGTACCTATGTATTACTGTACCTATGTATTACTGTGCCTATGTATTACTGTACCTGTGTATTACTGTACCTATGTATTACTATACCTGTGTATTACTGTACCCGTGTATTACTGTACCCGTGTATTACTGTACCTGTGTATTACTGTACCTGTGTATTACTGTACCTGTGTATTACTGTACCTGTGTATTACTGTACCTGTGTATTACTGTACCTGTGTATTACTGTACCTGTGTATTACTGTACCTGTGTATTACTGTACCTGTGTATTACTGTACCTATATATTACTGTACCTATGTATTACTTTACCCGTGTATTACTGTACCTGTGTATTACTGTACCTATGTATTACTGTACCCGTGTATTACTGTACCTATGTATTACTGTACCTGTGTATTACTGTACCTGTGTATTACTGTACCTATGTATTACTGTACCTGTGTATTACTGTACCTACGTATTACTGTACCTGTGTATTACTGTACCTACGTATTACTGTACCTGTGTATTACTGTACCTATGTATTACTGTACCTATGTATTACTGTACCTATGTACTACTGTACCTGTGTATTACTGCACCTGTGTATTACTGTACCTATGTATTACTGTACATGTGTTTTACTGTACCTGTGTATTACTGTACCTGTGTAATACTGTACCTGTGTATTACTGTACCTATGTATTACTGTACCTATGTATTACTGTACCTGTGTATTACTGTACCTATGTATACTGTACCTGTGTATTACTATACCTATGTATTACTGTACGTATGTATTACTGTACCTATGTATTACTGTACCTGTGTATTACTGTACTTATGTATTACTGTACCAGTGTATTACTGTACCTGCGTATTACTGTACCTATGTATTAATGTACTTGTGTATTACTGTCCCTGTGTATTACTGTACCTGTGTATTACTGTACCTATGTATTACTGTACCTATGTATTACTGTACCTGTGTATTACTGTACCTATGTATACTGTACCTGTGTATTACTATACCTATGTATTACTGTACGTATGTATTACTGTACCTATGTATTACTGTACCTGTGTATTACTGTACTTGTGTATTACTGTACCTGTGTATTACTGTACCTATGTATTACTGTACCTGTGTATTACTGTACCTGTGTATTACTGTACCTGTGTATTACTGTACTTGTGTATTACTGTACCTGTGTATTACTGTACCTATGTATTACTGTACCTATGTATCACTGTACCCGTGTATTACTGTACCTATGTATTACTGTACCTATGTATCACTGTACCTATGTATTACTGTACCTATGTATTACTGTACTTGTGTATTACTGTACCTATGTATTACTGTACCTATGTATTACTGTACCTATGTATTACTGTACCTGTGTATTACTGTACTTGTGTATTACTGTACCTATGTATTACTGTACCTATGTATTACTGTACCTGTGTATTACTGTACCTATGTATTACTGTACCTGTGTATTACTGTACCCGTGTATTACTGTACCTATGTATTAATGTACTTGTGTATTACTGTACCCGTGTATTACTGTACCTATGTATTACTGTACCCATGTATTACTGTACCTGTGTATTACTGTACCTGTGTATTACTGTACCTGTGTATTACTGTACCTATGTATTACTGTACCTATGTATTACTGTACCTGTGTATTACTGTACCTATGTATTACTGTACCTGTGTATTACTGTACCCGTGTATTACTGTACCTATGTATTACTGTACCTGTGTATTACTGTACCTATGTATTACTGTACATGTGTATTACTGTACCTGTGTATTACTGTACCTGTGTATTACTGTACCTATGTATTACTGTACATGTGTATTACTGTACCTGTGTATTACTGTACCTATGTATTACTGTACCTGTGTATTACTGTACCTATGTATTACTGTACCTGTGTATTACTGTACCTATGTATTACTGTACCTGTTTATCACTGTACCTGTATATTACTGTACCTGTGTATTACTGTACCTGTGTATAACTGTTACCTATGTATAACTGTACCTGTGTATTACTGTACCTATGTATTACTGTACCTGTGTATTACTGTACCTGTGTATTACTGTACTTGTGTATTACTGTACCTGTGTATTACTGTACATGTGTATTACTGTACCTGTGTATTACTGTACCTGTGTATTACTGTACCTGTGTATTACTGTACCTATGTATTACTGTACCCGTGTATTACTGTACCTGTGTATTACTGTACCGTGTATTACTGTACCTGTGTATTACTGTACCTGTGTATTACTGTACCCGTGTATTACTGTACCTATGTATTACTGTACCTATGTATTACTGTGCCTATGTATTACTGTACCTGTGTATTACTGTACCTATGTATTACTATACCTGTGTATTACTGTACCCGTGTATTACTGTACCCGTGTATTACTGTACCTGTGTATTACTGTACCTGTGTATTACTGTACCTGTGTATTACTGTACCTGTGTATTACTGTACCTGTGTATTACTGTACCTGTGTATTACTGTACCTGTGTATTACTGTACCTGTGTATTACTGTACCTGTGTATTACTGTACCTATATATTACTGTACCTATGTATTACTTTACCCGTGTATTACTGTACCTGTGTATTACTGTACCTGTGTATTACTGTACCTATGTATTACTGTACCTATGTATTACTGTACCCGTGTATTACTGTACCTATGTATTACTGTACCTATGTATTACTTTACCCGTGTATTACTGTACCTGTGTATTACTGTACCTGTGTATTGCTGTACCTATGTATTACTGTACCTATGTATTACTGTACCCGTGTATTACTGTACCTATGTATTACTGTACCTATGTATTACTGTACCCGTGTATTACTGTACCTATGTATTACTGTACCTGTGTATTACTGTACCTGTGTATTACTGTACCTATGTATTACTGTACCTGTGTATTACTGTACCTACGTATTACTGTACCTGTGTATTACTGTACCTACGTGTTACTGTACCTGTGTATTACTGTACCTATGTATTACTGTACCTATGTATTACTGTACCTATGTACTACTGTACCTGTGTATTACTGCACCTGTGTATTACTGTACCTATGTATTACTGTACATGTGTTTTACTGTACCTGTGTATTACTGTACCTGTGTAATACTGTACCTGTGTATTACTGTACCTATGTATTACTGTACCTATGTATTACTGTACCTGTGTATTACTGTACCTATGTATACTGTACCTGTGTATTACTATACCTATGTATTACTGTACGTATGTATTACTGTACCTATGTATTACTGTACCTGTGTATTACTGTACTTGTGTATTACTGTACCAGTGTATTACTGTACCTGCGTATTACTGTACCTATGTATTAATGTACTTGTGTATTACTGTACCTGTGTATTACTGTACCTGTGTATTACTGTACCTATGTATTACTGTACCTATGTATTACTGTACCTGTGTATTACTGTACCTATGTATACTGTACCTGTGTATTACTATACCTATGTATTACTGTACGTATGTATTACTGTACCTATGTATTACTGTACCTGTGTATTACTGTACTTGTGTATTACTGTACCAGTGTATTACTGTACCTGCGTATTACTGTACCTATGTATTAATGTACTTGTGTATTACTGTACCTGTGTATTACTGTACTTGTGTATTACTGTACCAGTGTATTACTGTACCTGCGTATTACTGTACCTATGTATTAATGTACTTGTGTATTACTGTACCTGTGTATTACTGTACCTGTGTATTACTGTACCTATGTATTGGTGTACCTGTGTATTACTGTACCCGTGTATTACTGTACCTATGTATTACTGTACCCGTGTATTACTGTACTTATGTATTACTGTACCTGTGTATTACTGTACCTATGTATTACTGTACCTATGTATTACTGTACTTATGTATTACTGTACCTGTGTATTACTGTACCTATGTATTACTGTACCTGTGTATTACTGTACCTATGTATACTGTACCTATGTATTACTGTACCCGTGTATTACTGTACCTATGTATTACTGTACCCGTGTCTTACTGTACCTATGTATTACTGTACCTGTGTATTACTGTACCCATGTATTACTGTACCTGTGTATTACTGTACCCGTGTATTACTGTACCTATGTATTACTGTACCCGTGTGTTACTGTTCCTATGTATTACTGTACCCGTGTATTACTGTACCTATGTATTACTGTACCCGTGTGTTACTGTACCTATGTATTACTGTACCTTTGTATTACTGTACCTTTGTATTACTGTACCCCTGTATTACTGTACCTGTGTATTACTATACCAGTGTATTACTGTACCTATGTATTACTGTACCTTTGTATTACTGTACCTTTGTATTACTGTACCCGTGTATTACTGTACCCGTGTATTACTGTACCTATGTATTACTATACCAGTGTATTGCTGTACCTGTGTATTACTGTACCTATGTATTACTGTACCTGTGTATTACTGTACCTGTGTATTACTGTACCTGTGTATTACTGTACCCGTGTATTACTGTACCAGTGTATTACTGTACCTGTGTATTACTGTACCTGTGTATTACTGTACCTGTGTATTACTGTACCTGTGTATTACTGTACCTGTGTATTACTGTACCTGTGTATTACTGTACCCGTGTATTACTGTACCTGTGTATTACTGTACCTATGTATTACTGTACCTGTGTATTACTGTACCTGTGTATTACTGTACCCGTGTATTATTGTACCTGTGTATTACTGTACTTATGTATTACTGTACCTATGTATTACTATACCTGTGTATTACTGTACCTGTGTATTACTGTTACTGCGTATTACTGTTACTGCGTATTACTGTACCTGTGTATGACTGTACCTGTGTGTTACTGTACCCGTGTATTACTGTACCTATGTATTTCTGTACCTGTGTATTACTGTACCCGTGTATTACTGTACCTATGTATTACTGTACCCGTGTATTACTGTACCTATGTATTACTGTACCTATGTATTACTGTACTTGTGTATTACTGTACCTGTGTATTACTGTACCTGTGTATTACTGTACCTATGTATTACTGTACCTATGTATTACTGTACCTATGTATCACTGTACCTATGTATTACTGTACCTGTGTATTACTGTACCTGTGTATTACTGTACCTGTGTATTACTGTACCTGTGTATTACTGTACCTGTGTATCACTGTACCTATGTATTACTGTACCTGTGTATTACTGTACCTGTGTATTACTGTACCTGTGTATTACTGTACCTGTGTATTACTGTACCTGTGTATTACTGTACCTGTGTATTACTGTACCTGTGTATTACTGTACCTGTGTATTACTGTACCTGTGTATTACTGTACCTATGTATTACTGTACCTATGTATTACTGTACCTATGTATCACTGTACCTATGTATTACTGTACCTGTGTATTACTGTACCTGTGTATTACTGTACCCATGTATTACTGTACCCGTGTATTACTGTACCTGTGTATTACTGTACCTATGTATTACTGTACCTGTGTATTACTGTACCTATGTATTACTGTACCTATGTATTACTGTACCTATGTATCACTGTACCCGTGTATTACTGTACCTATGTATTACTGTACCTATGTATCACTGTACCTATGTATTACTGTACCTGTGTATTACTGTACCTATGTATTACTATACCAGTGTATTACTGTACCTATGTATTACTGTACCTTTGTATTACTGTACCCGTGTATTACTGTACCCGTGTATTACTGTACCTATGTATTACTATACCAGTGTATTACTGTACCTATGTATTACTGTACCTGTGTATTACTGTACCTGTGTATTACTGTACCTGTGTATTACTGTACCCGTGTATTACTGTACCAGTGTATTACTGTACCTGTGTATTACTGTACCTATGTATCACTGTACCTATGTATTACTGTACCTGTGTATTACTGTACCTGTGTATTACTGTACCTGTGTATTACTGTACCTGTGTATTACTGTACCTGTGTATTACTGTACCTGTGTATTACTGTACCTGTGTATTACTGTACCTGTGTATTACTGTACCTATGTATTACTGTACCTGTGTATCACTGTACCTGTGTATTACTGTACCTATGTATTACTGTACCTGTGTATTACTGTACCTGTGTATTACTGTACCTATGTATTACTGTACCTGTGTATTACTGTACCTGTGTATTACTGTACCTGTGTATTACTGTACTTGTGTATTACTGTACCCGTGTATTACTGTACCTATGTATTACTGTACCTGTGTATTACTGTACTTGTGTATTACTGTACCCGTGTATTACTGTACCTATGTATTACTGTACCTGTGTATTACTATACCTATGTATTACTGTACCTGTGTATTACTGTACCTATGTATTACTGTACCTATGTATTACTGTACCTGTGTATTACTGTACCCGTGTATTACTGTACCCATGTATTACTGTACCCATGTATTACTGTACCTGTGTATTACTGTACCTGTGTATTACTGTACCTATGTATCACTGTACCTATGTATTACTGTACCTGTGTATTACTGTACCTATGTATTACTGTACCTGTGTATTACTGTACCTGTGTATTACTGTACCTGTGTATTACTGTACCTGTGTATTACTGTACCTATGTATTACTGTACCTGTGTATTACTGTACTTGTGTATTACTGTACCCGTGTATTACTGTACCTATGTATTACTGTACCTGTGTATTACTATACCTATGTATTACTGTACCTGTGTATTACTGTACCTATGTATTACTGTACCTGTGTATTACTGTACCTGTGTATTACTGTACCTGTGTATTACTGTACTTGTGTATTACTGTACCTGTGTATTACTGTACCTATGTATTACTGTACCTATGTATCACTGTACCCGTGTATTACTGTACCTATGTATTACTGTACCTATGTATCACTGTACCTATGTATTACTGTACCTATGTATCACTGTACCCGTGTATTACTGTACCTATGTATTACTGTACCTATGTATTACTGTACCTATGTATCACTGTACCCGTGTATTACTGTACCTATGTATTACTGTACCTATGTATCACTGTACCTGTGTATTACTGTACCTATGTATTACTGTACCTATGTATCACTGTACCCGTGTATTACTGTACCTATGTATTACTGTACCTATGTATCACTGTACCCGTGTATTACTGTACCTGTGTTTTACTGTACCTATGTATTACTGTACCTGTGTATTACTGTACCTGTGTAGTACTGTACCTATGTATTACTGTACCTGTGTATTACTGTACCTGTGTATTACTGTACCCGTGTATTATTGTACCCGTGTATTACTGTACTTGTGTATTACTGTACCTGTGTATTACTGTACCTGTGTATTACTGTACCTGTGTATAACTGTACCTATGTATTACTGTACCCGTGTATTACTGTACCCGTGTATTACTGTACCTGTGTATTACTGTACCTGTGTATTACTGTACCTGTGTATTACTGTACCTGTGTATTACTGTACCTGTGTATTACTGTACCTGTGTATTACTGTACCCGTGTTTTACTGTACCTGTGTATTACTGTACCTCTGTATTACTGTACCTGTGTATTACTGTACCTGTGTATAACTGTACCTGTGTATTACTGTACCTGTGTATTACTGTACCGGTGTATTACTGTACCTGTGTATAACTGTACCTGTGTATTACTGTACCTGTGTATTACTGTACCTATGTATTACTGTACCTATGGATTACTGTACCTATGTATTACTGTACCTATGTTATACTGTACCTGTGTATTACTGTACCTGTGTATTACTGTACTTGTGTATTACTGTGTATCACTTGACAACTTACCAGTCAGCACAGGCAACTGTTGTTGTATTTCAGGCTGTTTCCCCAGCTCAGTACATACATCAGCTGTCAGCTATCTCATTTGATCTAATGCTGTAATCAGTGTATCTACATTCACTACCAGTTCACTTTGGTGATGCAACATCACACTGTACATGTAGTATGAGTACTTACATATATATTGTTGTTATATTAACTGACTCATTTATACTTGGGTTATACCAACTCTAACATCTCCATGTTGAAGTCATTACCCCACTTATTATGGCTAGATTTGTACATAATATGACGCATAGAATAATGCCTAAAATCTGAGACTTTACCAATAGCCACTTTTTCCCATAGAGGTACAGTTAGAGGCGTAGGTCAACAAACGGCATAAGTAGTAGGCATTTTCGTATCGACAACGTCCATGCCCTGAATAAAATTCGTACGGAAAAGCGCTTCCTAATGCAGTTTTGACGTTTTTGTTCCTGGCATAGTTTCTATGCATGAACGTTCAAAGTCAAAAGCTTTTTTTGTTCGGAGTTGTCTTCTTCCCTTTCCTTAGTGTTGCAGTGAATAGTAAAAGACGCATGCTGTTCAGGTGACAATAGATGTATTTGCGGGCTGGATTGATAAACAACTGCTAATACTTATATTTGGGATCCACATCGCTGGGCGGCGAACTCATCGATCCAGGCATTTACATTTTATTATATAATAATAAGAAATAATATCCTACGATCCGTTTCATATGGTGAACCATAGGCCTATAAACCCCCTTTATATATATGTACAAAGGGGGGTTATAGGTCTATGCGGTAAACATATACAGTTCCAGCATGCATTGTAGCAAGCATAATTATTTTCACATGTCATGTCGTTGATTCCCTACTGGTAATATTAGAAAGATGCATCGGCAAGTAGGCGATAGTGATTGTGAGTCAAAGAATAAACAGCTTTACGCTTGTCTGGTTGGCAACGTTTATTTTGAGGCAATTCATTCTTCAATAACTATAACAGTACTTATTTTTATTGTGTTAACAAAATAGCTCTGCTTTTTATCATTATGGTCAATCTTTTTCCAGTATATTGTTATTGTACATGACAATCGTAATAATTAAGAATGATAAACGAAGTATATAATTTACATTAATAATAAATAATGGTAATATAATTAATAATACCGAGAATGAGCTGCTTTGAAACAAACGTCACCCACGAGGCTATCTATTAATTTTATGTTATGGTTTGGTAATGTTCGCGACCTCGGAGTATGCCTCGCAACTTACTATTTTTTTGCTCGTGGGGATGGTACATTGTGATCCACTAAAAACATTTCTACCGACCCATTCGCATTAAATTAATTCCGGAAAATACTATTCATTAAATTTGTTGTACCAGCCCACAAATTCACCTAGTTGTTTTGTTAATATAAAAAGACCAAAAGTAAATAATAATTTTGGTAATTATTACTAACTACTGTGTATTTTACAATTTGTCATTTCATAACAAATTTTATTATCTATTGTCGTTATTTGGCTATTAACGCTTGAAAAATTGTGTTTTTTTACTAACAAAAGTATAATAAAACAAATAATTATACAACAGTAACAACTCATAGTAATATTAATAATGACAACGTTTGAATAACAGTAATATTAATAATTACGATTATCATGCCTCTTCATGGTATTATAATTATTTATTGTAATTATTTATTATAATTCACCATCCTTTTTAAATATGTCAAAAAATAGTTTCAACATACTTCATGACTTTCTGGTATTATTTATTATTATTGTTCTTGTTAGAGATGGAACTTGAGGCCTCATCACTCTTGTATTGCCATTGTAGTTAACGTAAAAGGGCTCATAATTTGTAAAAGCTATTTATTGTAGCGGAACTGTGCGCATTCAGATCACGAACTCCATGGGGTGGACAACCCTCTGTACAGTAAAACCACCGTTCAGCACAAAGTTCCGAAAAACAGGTTTTATACTCGCAGAAAAACGAACATTTCGCCCGTTTTGGCATGAACGTTCTTGATCCAAAAATGCCTAGTGCTCCCTGTTGTAGTTGGCGTTGAAGTATATAGGCGCTTTCGGCTATCGTTTCATAAAAATCTCTGCTACTTTTCGTGCATTCTCAAAAGTGGACACATGCGAATCTGGCAAAACATGTGGCCGCCCAGATAAATAAATATATTGATTTGTCTTCTCTTACAACAGTTTTATGTTGTACAGGCTACAAAATGAAAAATTGATAATAATAACAAATTATTATCAATTATTATTATTATTATTATTGTTTTTATTGTTATTATTATTATTATTATTTATTATTATTATCACGATAAATAGGTATTTCTACTAAAACAGTAGAAACAAATAACTGTTTCATCACTAATGTATTGATGCTGTGACTCAAAGATATTCTACATAACTTATTATAATTATTATGGCCTTTCATAAACGATCTTTGCTTGCCTGATGACGACTCGTTGTTTTTATTGCTCTATCCAAAATGGAGATATTGATTGATTGATATAAAACGGCTCCGTTTCGAATAGCAATGAAGAAGTGCAGAAACGACAACTCTTAATTTTCAAACCAGTGTGGTTTTTCACACACTTTTTGGCACAAACTTTGACGCGAAACTCCAACAGGAGATAATGAGATATTGTAATCGCTGACACAATAAAATTTCACTTGACCTTCACGGTTGTGCCCTCGCGTTGCCTTAACCGAAAATGCTCATTATACATTATATATTATGAATTATTATTATTATACATTATATATTATGAACTATTATTATCATCTTGGTAATAATTAGTGAATTATTCTTGTAGTGTTAGAATAATTGCTGTTAATTCTGTCTGGTTTTTACAAAAGCCAAATGGCTTTTTAAAATCAATTTCACGTTTCATATTTTATCGTTAACTTACATGTACATACGGGATTTTACAAGGCATTTCTAGCCATCTCAGAAATCAGTTTAACATCCTGGTGACACCCATGACCACATATCCTGGTGACACCCATGACCACATATCCTGGTGACACCAATGACCACATATACAGGTGACACCCATGACCACATAAAAGCTCCCCTACTTATAACTTGTAAATCCGTCACTGGTTATTCAATACGAATGTGTACCATTACCACTTACTTTATAAACACTAATTTTGTCAGATCGTAGCAGCAATTGTTGGCAAGTAGATGGAAACCTCATCAACGATTGTCTATCACCTAATATTAATCTATCCATCTACCATGTGATTGACATCACTGAAAACACTAGAAAACACTTGTTTATGTTTTCTACCTGGTAGTGATGAGTTAATATACCTCTCTGTCACACGATGATAATTGGGTTTCACTCACTAAATCCCATGTTGAGTAGACATCTCAAACACTGCAATGATAATACTTGAATAAACTATGTGTTAGTCCATTGTACAGTGCAGGAATATCTTACCCAAGATGCCTAGCATGAGACTTGTAATGCTCCCAATCACCCCCTTGGTTCTACTCATATTCAGTTCCACCCTTACATATCAATTCTCTACCGTGTGTGAGGTACCAATGTACAAGTGTATGCTCGTGTCTGTACATGTTTGTTTGTGAACAGTCCGTATGCTGTCTCCATTGTTTTAGAGAAGTTATCTTCTTCTTTTGGTAATGGACCATTACCACTAGACCTTGGGAGTGGACGCAGTTTTTGACTTCAATTGATGTTAATTGAAGGCAACGGAGATTCAATTGTGAAACTTCGAATTTAATATTTCCAGTTATTTTGACAGGATCCTGGCCAAGGGGTTTTCAAGAAATGCTGCAGGAGAGAAGACAACTCTCACCTTGAAGATTCCATCTCTGTAAGCTAACTGTACCACATAGTGGAGGCCTGTAACATTACTGGAGAGGTTTTCAAGTGACAGGAGGGGGAGAGGGGGTACTTTGGGACAGTTTGAAGGGATTGGGGGTGCTAAGGTGGTGGGCAGCGGGTACTCGGGTGGTGGGTAGGGGGTGCTCAGGTGGTGGGCAGCGGGTACTCAAGTGGTGGGCAGGGGGTGCTCAGGTGGTGGGCAGCGGGTACTCAGGTGGTGGGCAGGGGGTACTCAGGTGGTGGGCAGGGGGTACTCAGGTGGTGGGCAGGGGGTACTCAGGTGGTGGACAGGGGGTGCTCAGGTGGTGGGCAGCGGGTACTCAAGTGGTGGGCAGGGGGTACTCAGTTGGTAGACAGGGGGTACTCAGGTGGTGGGCAGGGGGTACTCAGGTGGTGGGCAGGGGGTACTCAGGTGGTGGGCAGGGGGTACTCAGGTGGTGGGCAGGGCGTACTTAGATGGTGGGCAGGGAGTACTCAGGTGGTGGGTAGGAGGTACTCAGGTGGTGAGCAGGGAGTACTCAGATCGTGGGCAGGGGGTACTCAAGTGGTGGGCATTGAGTACTCAGGTGGTGGGCAGGAGATACTCAGGTGGTGGGCAGGGAGTACTCAGGTGGTGGGCAGGAGGTACTCAGGTGGTGAGCAGGGAGTACTCAGATCGTGGGCAGGGGGTACTCAAGTGGTGGGCATTGAGTACTCAGGTGGTGGGCAGGAGATACTCAGGTTGTGGGCAGGGGGTACTCAGATGGTGGGCAGGGGGTACTCAGGTAGTGGGCAGGGGGTACTCAGGTGGTGGGCTGGGGGTACTCAGGTGGTGGGCAGGGGTACTAATACATACAGTTTTATACATAAATCAAGGTGGCACCAGTTGGTATGTCCAATACAGGGGGCAAAGATCTCTCAAAGTGGCTCATAGAACAATGGTAATTGATAATTTCAACATAACTGAGTATAGTTATAATAACAATTAAAATTATTAACAAATGCAACAACAATAAAATAAAATGCATTATATCATTTATTATTATAAGTGATGAGTCACAATATCTGGTAGATTTAGTAATAAATAAAACCAAAAAAATTATTGAAAGTAATGTTTTCATGGTGAACAAAAACAGCCATACATCACATTGGAATTGTTCTTCAATTATTGTTGTTGTGATTATTGTATCAGGGAAACAAATAATTCGTTGTTGGAAATGAAACAGGCAAAAACCAGCACTTTGTGCCGTATGATTGGCTAGTTCAGTCGCAGCTCACCGATGCGCTCTAGTACATCGTCAAGCTACATCGGCCTGTGTAGCCACCTGCACATTGTTACTATCCATTGTATAGGCACATCGGTATCAAAACATCGGTGCAGTGTAGCCAAGCCTTAACATGTTTAGATAGCATCACGGATTAGATAAGACAGCATTGCCAGCTGTGGCTGAATAATATAACTTTTGTCCTGTATGAGATGTAGCCGTATATGATGGTTTATGGGAGCTGCCATGATTAATGACCCTGAAGGGTCATTGGCCGTGACTGTATCAATTAATTCTACCCGCTCCAAGTTTTCAAACGGTCTTGTCAACGGTCATATATGTATGTATTATTGTTGGTCGAGTTACAAAAGTCATAATATCTGTTATTATTACGTTAAGTGGCCTAAGTGACCACAATTAATTTGTGAGTTGCGATGTAGTCTATGTTAACGCATATTTCTGCCCGAAAAGTTTCAATCCTGTACGAGTGCCATAAATAATATTCCATTATATAATATGTTTACATTATATCCAGGCTTGAATAAACAAAATATTGGAGCCAAACAATTGGTTTAACTGTGTCACGTGGCTATACAATCGCTGTAACTTGACGCTCGAACCCGACAGTACTGGGTTAAGTGAGGAATAAAAGTGTGGCCAACTCCCATTGTCATGTGACCCTCTGGAGCCAAATGCTTGAGTGACTACACTATAACTTATAAAAGAATTACTCAATTTCAACAGCTAATAACGCTGCAAATTGACAAGTTAAAGCTTAAAACAAAAATTCATCTGAAAGCTTAGGATGTCTCCTTGCTGGGTTGTTGCGTCTCAGTCTACGACAATTCTGTCTCACCACCAAAAGTTACACAAATTTTCTATCGCAAGAAGCATCGACAGACTTCGTAGGAATGTGGCCCAGTGTAAAGCCGTCTACTATTTCCATGGATAGCATTTACTCTGTAAGATTCCTGGGCTTGTATTGGTGTTTGATGGATAGCCTTGGATCTTTGTTACATTCCAAGATTTAATACATTTCACTATTGAAACACTCACGTGTTGAAGTTACTCGAGCATCGCAGTGAGCATGTTTAAATTATTTTGTCAGCTACAAGAGGAGACAACTCTCTGATTATTAGATTTAAAAACCTAGCCAGGGTGGCTCCCCGCCCACAACTACAAACCCCACCCCTTGAGAGCCGCCCCGGCTATTAAAAACCGTGGGATCTACGGAAGAACTCTGCTTGCGAACACCATGTTTTATCTCAGGCTATTCAGTGAGTCTGCGTGACAAATGGTTTTGAAAATGAAAAGCTGCAAATTTTTCTGTCAAAATAGAGATGACGATATTGAAGCATGTGAAGTCATTTGTTATGGCTGATGATTGGGACCTTGACTGTGACATTGAATAAACTGGTTTACTGATTTCTTTAAGGTCTGATTATGTGGGTTTCTCTGTATTTACTTTATTTCATCTTCTGTCTTGTAAACAGCCAATCATACAAAACCTGACGCTAATGAGCCAATGGGAGTGTCCCGTATATTGATGTTGATTGGTTGATATTTTAGTTGGGCATCACATCAAAAGTTTACATACATTTGATTTCTCAAACAAGCAATTATTACCATATATGATGTCATTACCTACATCTGGGAGTTGTCTTATGTTGTCAGATTGTTGGTACCACACAGTAAATATAGTGTAATCAATGTTGCAGATGTCATCACTTGTATCTCACATGACACACGTTTTGTTCTTGTAGACACGCAAGGAGTGCACAAGTTCTATACACAAAACATTCATATACACTATTGTACTGTCTAAGGCAGTATCTGCAATATTCTACATTCATATCCTGGTAGGTAGTTGTTGTTAGTAGACCTCTAGTTAACTTTTAATTAAATAAAACAGGCCGCTGTGATTCACAGACAGGGCGCATCCTCACTTTTTATGTGGGCGAACTCAGATGAGCACGCAATACATCATTTATTGCCATACAGGCTGCTGTGAATGTCTCAAAACGGGATGGTAATTGAACTGGTTAAGATTTTAAATAATAAATTATATGTGAAGTGCTTTGGGTTGCATATTTTGAGGGAGACAACTCCTACCAGGTCTCTATTGTTGAATTTAAAGATTCCTGATTTGAAAAATATGACATGGGATTCCATTTTGAACATTTTATCCATGATTCAATTTTAATCACAATTTTCTACATTCATCTTTATTAAACCGATTGCCTTCATTTATCGCCTCTGGTTGCTCAAAACACTGCAATGGGAATTAGCATCAACGCTGTTTTTAGAGTTGTCTGTACTATATTTTAGAGATGAGATAACTCCAAAGTAACAAGCTGTATGCATTGAATAGGAGTTGATAAATACAATAAATATATAATAGCTAAAGAAGAAAGGGGCTGTAAGTATTTTGGTACTTTACTTCATCTCTGCAGTTTGTGCTCTAAAGTATGCAGTATTATGTATTTATTTATTAATAAATAATAATTATATTAATTAAAATTAGTTGTTATAAACAAACATCGACCATTTTTGTTTATTTTCATTTTACAATTAACTTATTTGGTTATATCGCCGTCAACTGCTAATCCTTGCCTTTTCCTTCCTTTACAAAAACTTTGCTCAGTTATGAAAGCATTTCCTGCTTCATCTCCAGTCACAAGAGTTGTGAAAGTCCTTTGATATTATCTTTTGATCCACTACTGCTGCCATGGTTACCGAACAGGAAACTGACTTGATATGCACTAATTCAAATTTACACCAAAAATCGTGTAAATTTTTGGGGTTTTTTTTCAAAAATGTTGAGTCGCTTTTGTTCCTAAGCACTTCATAAATTTTATAATCCTTTATAGTTGCCCCAAATTATTTTTATGTCTGAGTGCTTTTTCTATTTGCTGTGAGTGATGGCGGTTTGCACATGGTCAGAGAATAAAATTGATGATGTGAAGATGAATCAAAATATTGGGAAGCTCTAGTTATATTAGATATTTGCTATGTAGGTTTGGTGCATTGCATACTTACATAGGTCTAGTACATTTCCATATAATGATAAGTTAGTGATTGGTATAATGGTCAGTTTAAAGGTTGCTATGGAAACACCATTGTTACCATGTATGTCCTTATAAGGGTGCTTTCGGATACCCTGCGTGTTGGATAGTAGTTGAACCGTTGTTGAGGGCTCATCGATGAATGTCGTTAATGGAAGTTATTTGTGCTTCAAACCACAGAGATCTTTATTTCCAGCAACGTCTGTGAAAACTCTATGCTAAGGCGAGCCCAATTTAGCTTCTTTACTACCAGAAATTTATTACGATGACGTCATCGTTTGCTATATTTTTTATATATGTTAGAATGCATCGTCACAATCTAAAACAGAAAGACTACAATGATAATAAGTGGACTCGTTAAGATAGTTGGTTAGGTGGAGACAATTCAATGTCCTCAATGATGCTACCTACCTGGCTTGGCACTTCGCATCGTTGAGCCCAAATTATACATTGCTGCCATGTTTTTTGTGGCTCAATGAGGGGATGCTTTTTTTAATCAACAGCAGCTTTGGTGATAAAAAAATATCTCTAAAGCTACGTTCACATCACACTATGCGATTTCTCGTATGAGTCGGGCTTTAAATCGGCTTGCAAGTTTCAGGTTTCACAATCCGTGACAGATTTCTTTTTCATCGGCAGGTGATGGAGCTCTGTACTAGCCAATCAGCATCCACATCACAGCTTTTCAGTTTAATTTTTTTTAAGAAACTTGCTGCTGCTTAAGAATTATTATTTAACCAATTTAGAATATTTTTTAATATGAATTGCAAGGCTTGTTTATAAAAATGCTATAATTTAGTGAAATCTCTGGTAATACGAGATAATAAGTTATATTATATCACTATTAATAATAATTTGATGTTATGTATTTATCAATAAAATGTGGTGTGTTGACAACTGTCATGGCGATGCGATATCTGGCAGAAGAAATCTCAAATGTAAACTCTTGAAAACTATCGGGAGATCAAATTCCGACTTCTCTCGTTAATCGCATTGCCGAGAATCGTATAGTGTGAACATAGCCTAAAACTTTATGGGCTGTGGACAGCTGATGTCAATAAGAGTATTCGCGACCTCCGTTCGCCGAACGCATTGCAATAAAAAAATCAGACCGGCAATAAATTTAATCAATAAATAATCATTTTGTTCGGAACTCGTGGGTCAACAAAAAGTAGCTCACTGAATAAAAAAAATATTCAACAAGTATTTATTTGTATTGTTTGTAGGTCGCGAATGAAACTGAACACTAAATAAATAATAATGAGCGAGTTGATTTTTTTCATTTTCATAGACCGGTTTTATATCCTCGAAAAAAAATCAAAATAATGCAAGCGTTCAAGATTTACTAAATTAAAGGGCAGCTTGACAAACTATTCCAGTTTGTAGCAGTTCAAATTTTATTATTTTCATCATTTTGAAAGTTGGGAGTTACCTTCTTTATGATTTGTTCGGTAAACTATAACATTTCATTGAATAATATGTTGTTCTAAACTAATGTTCCGTTGCTTACGCGACATATTGAACTACGAACACCTCTCATTTTTTGTATTTTGTTCGACGAACAGGTCGCGAATACTCTTAATGTATCTAGGCATGCCTAGTCCACAAGAAGTTGAAGATATCTGTTAGTTAGTAGCATTGTGGCATCAGGTTGTGTTGACATGTCATCAATAATGAATATTTGTTTGTTGTTTGTCTCACGGTTACTCATGGCACAGTACAATTGTATTAAAGTAGAATGATTGATGGCTGCTGATAACTACTTACTCACTCACTACCAACTGCACTCACTACCAACTGCACTCACTACCAACTGCACTCACTGCCAACTGCACTCTCTACCAACTGCACTCACTACCAACTGCACTCACTACCAACTGCACTCACTACCAACTGTACTCACTACCAACTGCACTCACTACCAACTGCACTCACTACCAACTGTACTCACTACCAACTGCACTCACTACCAACTGCACTCACTACCAACTGTACTCACTACCAACTGTACTCACTGCCAACTGTACTCACTACCAACTGCACTCACTACCAACTGCACTCACTGCCAACTGCACTCTCTACCAACTGCACTCACTACCAACTGCACTCACTACCAACTGCACTCACTACCAACTGTACTCACTACCAACTGCACTCACTACCAACTGCACTCACTACCAACTGTACTCACTACCAACTGTACTCACTGCCAACTGTACTCACTGCCAACTACACTCACTACCAACTGCACTCAACACCAACTGTACTCACTACTAACTGTACTCACTACCAACTGCACTCACTACTAACTGTACTCACTACCAACTGCACTCACTACTAACTGCACTTACTACCAACTGCACTCACTACCAACTGTACTCACTACCAACTGTACTCACTACCAACTGTACTCACTACCAACAGTACTCACTACCAACTGTACTCACTATCAACTGCACTCACTACCAACTGCACTCACTACCAACTGCACTCACTACCAACTGTACTCACTACCAACTGCACTCACTACCAACTGCACTCACTACCAACTGCACTCACTACCAACTGCACTCACTACCAACTGCACTCACTACCAACTGCACTCACTACCAACTGCACTCACTACCAACTGCACTCACTACCAACTGCACTCACTACCAACTGCACTCACTACCAACTGCACTCACTACCAACTGTACTCACTACCAACTGTACTCACTACCAACTGCACTTTCAGTTATACCAGAAGTACAATATGCCTATGCATTGAATTCTCACTCACAACCAATCAAGCCATGACGTTGCTATAAAGTACAAAATAGTCCGTTTCTATTTGTGTAATAATTTATCTACCAATCCACAAGCTCAATGTTTCTGTTTGTTTCCAAGCAACATGGATCATCAGCTTTTACAGAGTTATCTTCTCACCTTCAGGAGAGGAATACTCCTAAATGGCTTTAGCCTATATTTGGGTGGTATTTATTTACACATGCTGGGGACTATATGCTTTTTAGCTAGCACTCCTACTGTAAAGGGGAGAAAAGCAGGTATTAGGGCAGAAGGCTGCTGTAGTTTGGAGCATTAGGGTGGGGTAGGTGTGGGGTAGGGACCTGGTAGGGCTGGGGTAGGGACCTGGTAGGGGCGGGGTGGGGACCTGGTAGGGGTGGGGTAGGGACCTGGTAGGGGTGGGGTGCAAGTGGGCTCCTAGATGTGATGGTAATTGTAGACGGCTGGTGGAGTTTAGAGCGTTAGGCACTACAGCTATATGAAAGATTTCCGTTAGCTTTCACGTCAGCATTGCATTGACTACTAAGTTGACTGTGTGCGGTACAGCAGTAAATAGACGGCTGTTATGTAGGCCGTGTGAGGAGACCTTAATTTGACCCGATTTTCCTACACATTATTGAGGTTATCTTATCTATCATCCAATATCAAGTAGCTGCAATACCCACTACCCAGTATCACCAGACCTGTTTGGCTTTAGGTTAAACAGTAGTTAGAGTTTGTTATAGTAAGATCTGATAAACTGAGGAGGAAACTATGTTCTCTATATTGCCTTTCAGTGACATATCGTCACGTCATCTGACTGGGTCTTGTTATGATCATTGCGTGAGTGAGGTCTTACCTAACATTCCGTTTAATTTAATTTTTTGCAGCTGACAAGAAGTTTGGCTGTCTCAATCCGACTTGGGAGACCTGCCAATACATGTCTGTGTTGGTAGAGACTCTCAGTCCACTCTGACTGGCAGTCTCTCAGGACAAGTCAATCAGTATATACAACATCTACCCTCTGATGCTCAATGTCAAATCATTCATATCCAAGGAGATTGAATCTGAGGACATCTCAGAAGAACGTGTCCAACTGGCCAAGAAGATCAGGCAAAAGATCTGCGATTACATGGATGAGAGGTAAAGAAACATGAATGATGCTTGTACATGCAAGTTTGATTATGTTTGCAGTGTGGTGCGCTTAAAAGGCAATTCAAGATTATAGCTTAATATCCGTGAACTATTGTCATTTTGACTCCACAGCAATCAAGGCTTGTATTTCGAAACTCTACCCCAAAACCCCAGCCCCCAAACACAACAAGATAATCAATCCTGAGACATATAACTCTCCAATCCAAACCACAAACACGGGATAAAAAGCCTAGCTTCAAATTGGTCCTTTCGAAATGTTTGTATCGCTATCCCGTCATCTTTTCTCCACGAGTGGAAATATTTTCTGAAATTATAGCGTCTTGGGTGTTGAAAATATTGGGGACATAACTCTCAATTTTGACAATGGAATTGTTGGTGGGTGGGTATACCGCTGTCTCTATCATTACTATCATGCTATAATCTATCTATGTTTGTGGTATGGAGTGAGCTGAACAAGTACTATATTCTGGTAATCTTCTTGTAGATTTGTGGAGCCAAAGGAGGGCGTGGCAGTCATGTAAGTAGTGAGAATCTGCTGTGCTCTTGACCCAAGATACCTCAAGAATGCTTTTGTGTATGACGATATTCTGGTGGAGGCCATTGCACTAGGTCTGTAATATCTGCATTGAATACTCTTTCATGGGACAAAACTTCTCAGCTCTAAGTTATGAAAGAACTTGAATACATGGAAATGCATGAGTTTAATTGAATTTCTAATCCACCCGCATACAAAAGAGAGAAGAATATCTATCCCACAATGCTTTATTCATCCTGTAGGTTTCATGCATGAAAGAGTACATGTTGCGCAAGGGTAAAATGCACACTATGGGAGTTATTGTTTACACGCTGTATTGATATAGATATTTGGTTGCATCCTATAGAGGTGCAAGAGGAAGTGAGATGGAGGATGCTAATACTGAGGGTGTACCTATTACAAAGACATCTAGACCCAGAGCCATAGAGAGAGGCAGAGGTGACCAGTAGAACTCGAGTACTACACACAAGAATATGAACCTTACACAACTGATGGTTGACTCAAGCGACGATGAGGAAGAAGATAGTAATGACACATTCACTCAGGAGAGGAAAGGGGTGAGTTTTGGTGGTAAGAGTTTGGTTTGTGACTCATGAATGCACTGCAGAGATCTGCGGTGCATTCATGGCTCAAAATGTATTTTGACAAACAACGCTCCATCACAAGGAATGCTTTCAAGGTTTACAGCCTCAAAATTGGTAGTTTGAGAGGATATGCTGGTTTGGTGCGGTAGTCTGCTGGGCATGCTGTCTGTGTGATGCGATATATACCTCCCCCCTCACCCAACTCAGCCTGTGCAGAACCAGACTACTGGCTTTCATTGCTATTTACACCTCAGAAGTCGTCAGCACACGTGAAGCGCACAACTCGTGGTCAAATCCATAATACATTCTACTAATTGTCTTGACTTATTGCTTTTGATCTGATAATCACTTACAACTACTGGTACGTTTTATGTGTCACATCTGTTTATCTACATGTATATATATGTTTCTCTAGGTGGATTACTACCGTCATGTGTCCAGAACACTTATAGGTGCCACTGAGCCAATACACCTCTGGTGACACCTCAAAGGTAAGCAGTCCCCGATGCTGCAGCGTGTGGCCAGACAGTACCGGAGTGTAAATGTGACGTCTGTCTCTTCGGAACGGCTCTTCAGTCTGGCCGGGCAGATAGCTACGAAGAAGAGAAACCGCTTGAAACCGGGGAAAGTCGATATGTATACTTGCCTGGCATGTAATCTTAAAGAGAGCCCAGGCATGGTTGGTTGACTGGCTGTGTTGTAAACTGCGCAGTGAATTAAAAGTAAAATAAAAATATTGTCATGGAAAAGCTGTAGATTCTGAAAAGTATAGCTCAATATTACCTTCTTTTCTTTCTGTTGTGAAAACTGTTTTGTTAGAACTTAGAATACATATTGCAAAGAGAAGATAATCCACTCCAGTTATTGTCATCTATTTATCATCTATTTTAGCTGAATTCCACATTTATAATGAAGTTCATGTTTGTCCCCTCTAATAGAGGCCCCCTATCAAAATCCAGAACTGCATTGACATGCTCAATGAATTGTATTTTGTAACTAATTACCTTTCATTATTTTTCTGCTCGCACAGCAACATTTCACTGTCGGTGCTGGTTATCATATCAGCTCTTGTTTTACCACTTCCTGTACCACTCCCTCTCCTCCACTCACTCGGTGGCCCTGCTCACTTACACCCTGACCTGAGGATGAGGGCTGAACGGAATTCTCTCAACAGCAGCAGCTTTGCTGACGGTTCAACACCTGCTTACTGGTGGGACAACAAAATCAACAGCAGTGGAACCTAAGTTCATTTCATACGCTTATTGGTACCAGTAATGTGCTTCTTGCTCAGCAGTAGAGCCCAAAAAGAGGTAGAAGGAAAATGAAAGTGGCTCTTTTTGTCTGCAAACAACAGCCATGCCAGCCTTTGCAAACATTTTCTTTTTTGGTCTAAATGCAGCATTACACTTTCATTTTTTCTTCTTCCAAGTTTTCTGCCCTTGGCTGTTTTTTGTGCTATAATGAAGAGTTTTCACCTCTCGATAGGTAGATTTATCGTAATGGGGACGTGAGACGGACATCTATCGAGCCAATTAGGTTTTCTAAGAAAGAGTAATCGAGGGGACAACTCCTCGATAGTCAATGTCATCTTTTTTATATCCAAGTGCCATTCCTAGGCTGTAGACAGCATTGTTGTTGTCTCTGTACGCTGACATAACTAACTATGAGAGCCCCTTGCTGTACCTCCAACCCTTGTTCTACCCTCATCCTTTGCTCTATGTCTCACCCCTCTACTCTATCCCCGCCCTCCTACCGCACTTGCCTTGCTAAACCACATTTGTTTGCCTCTTTAGCCCTGGTTTACCTCACACCACTCTACACCCTGCACCCCCCCCCCCCCCCCCATTGCTGTCCCCTCACCTAGCTCTAATTCCCTTCCCCACTACACCCTCCATCCCCCCATTGCTGTCTCCTCACCTAGCTCTAATTCCCTTCCCCACTCTACACCCTCCCCCCTCCCTTGCTGTCCCCTCACCTAGCTATAATTCCCTACCTAGCTCTACACTCTCCACCCCCCCCCCCCCCCCATTGCTGTCTCCTCACCTAGGTCTAATTCATTTCCTCACTCTACACCCTCCCCTCCATTGCTGTCTCCTCACCTAGCTCTAATTCCCTTCCCCACTCTGCACCCTCCACCCCCCCCCCCCCCCATTGCTGTCTCCTCACCTACCTCTAATTCCCTTCCCCACTCTACACCCTCCACCCCTCCCATTGCTGTCTCATCACCTAGCTCTAATTCCCTTCCCCACTCTACACCCTCCATCCCCCCCCCCCCTCCCTTGCTGTCCTCTCACCTAGCTCTAATTCCCTTCCGATCTCCACCCTCCTCCCCATTGCTGTCTCCTTACCTAGCTCTAACTCCCTTCCCCACTCTACAACCTCCATCCCCCCCCCCCCCCCATTGCCGTCTCCTCACCTAGCTCTAATTCCTTTCCCCACTCTACACCCTCCATTCACCCCCCCCCCCCCCCACATTGCCGTCTTCTCACCTAGCTCTAATTCCCTTCCCCACTCTACACCCACCACCCCCACCACCCCCCCCCCCCCCCATTGCTGCCCCCTCACCTACCTCTAGTTCCTGCTCTCTGCGTTGCTCTATAGTCAGCTGCCACAGACTCAAATAAGACCATATGTACATATAGCAATCACTTGGTAATTAGCTTAACAACTGAGTGACTTTTCAGCTTTCTTTTACCACGAAATCGATACATAATCGCTAGCATTTTATTTGAGGTTATCGCCAGGTTTTGATAGAAATCAAGAATTGTTACCCATTGCCTTGATCAACCAATCACAGCGCACTATTACCTTATCTTAGTCTCTAATAGTGTCTTGTTGCCTGCATCCTCCCGATCTATCAATGATCATATATTAGTTTGTAGGCTGTATTTGGTAACCCAAGTTTGACCGGAATCGTTGAAGAATGGTTAAAAGTAAAAACTCTGGCAGTTGTCTTTTAAGAGTTCTGGCTATCGCTAAGGAAAATCGCCAAGCGATTGCTCAGCGTACATGAAGTTTGAATATTTTTATGATGAACTCAACGACAAAATCAAACCCTGTGATTGTACCCGAGTAGTCCAATGGCTGCTAAGACAAAATATACAAATTCCTCAGCGTATAAATGTACATGCGATACATTTATTATTGTTTGGTTACCCACTCTTTATGTAAAATATATTAGATGTCAATAATCATGTAATCTGTGATTGGCTCACACAATACAATTATTTACCAATCACACAACACTGATACAGTCAAAGTCCAGCATCGAGTGCATTTTATACTACAATGGTTTGGTTCTCTCTGGAGAGTCAGTTGGTCACACGACATCTCATGATGGCTACAAATAGGTTCTGTTTAAGGGAAAGCCATGTAAAAAATTGAAACCAGACATTGGCGTGGGAACAAATGGGATTTAGAAACCCAGACATTACGACTTTAGTATATCAATACTAGACTGTACCGCATATTTTAACACTCCAAGTCTGGTGGATATGGTCTTACATTTCTGGTTACACAGGCATACAGACAGACACAACGACAGACACCTAGATAGACGCACAGACAGACGCACAGGCAGACAGATGGACACACAGACAGACATACTTCTCAGCCGAATAAATAGATAAATTGGTGTAATATTTAGTTGTTACCTCAGTTTGAGATGATGAAATGTTTTAGTTGTTGGAGGAAGAAGGGGTGACAATATTACCTGGTGGACTCACTGTTGGTTTGGATCACCTGGAGACAAAGTCTACACGAAATGGATCTTCATGTAAGAGTTGTCTTGTCTTTCTCCACTGTCCTGTGTTAGCTGTTGTCTTTATTGGTGTAAAGCTGCGTACACACTAGAACAATTTTGTGACACATATTATACGTATATTATATATATTATAAGTACAGTATATAACATAGAAGATACAATATTTTCAAATAATAAACACTCATCTATTAGCTCACCATTGAGGCATTTATTAGTAGCACCCTGAAATAAACCAATAGCATAGCCTAGTTTCTGATTGAGTCAACATGTATCTTGAACGTATAGTCATATATATAAGTAACTTGAACGTATAGTCATATAAATAAGTAGCTTGAATGTATAGTCATATATATAAGTAACTTGAATGTTTAGTCATATATATAAGTAACTTGAATGGATAGTCATATATATAAATAACTTGAATGTATGTTCATATATATAAGTAACTTGAATGTTTAGTCATATATATAAGTAACTTGAATGGATAGTCATATATATAAATAACTTGAATGTATATTCATATATATAAGTAACTTGAATGTTTAGTCATATATATAAGTAGCTTGAATGTATAGTCATATATGTAAGTAACTTGAATGGATAGTCATATATATATATAAGTAATTTGAATGTATAGTCATCTATATAAGTAACTTGAATGTTTAGTCATATATATAAGTAGCTTGAATGTTTAGTCATATATATAAGTAACTTGAATGTACAGTCATATATATATATAAGTAATTTGAATGTATAGTCATCTATATAAGTAACTTGAATGTTTAGTCATATATATAAGTAGCTTGAATGTTTAGTCATATATATAAGTAACTTGAATGTACAGTCATATATATAAGTAACTTGAATGTACAGTCATATATATAAGTAACTTGAATGTATAGTCATATATGTAAGTAACTTGAATGTACAGTCATATATATAAGTAACTTGAATGGATAGTCATATATATAAATAACTTGAATGTATAGTCATATATATAAGTAACTTGAATGTCTAGTCATATATATAAGTAACTTGAATGGATAGTCATATAAATAAATAACTTGAATGTCTAGTCATATATATAAGTAACTTGAATGGATAGTCATATATATAAATAACTTGAATGTATAGTCATATATATAAGTAGCTTGAATGTTTAGTCATATATACAAACAACTTGAATGTATAGTCATATATATAAGTAGCTTGAATGTTTAGTCATATATACAAACAACTTGAATGTATAGTCATATATACAAACAACTTGAATGTATAGTCATATATATAAGTAACTTGAATGGATAGTCATATATATAAATAACTTGAATGTTTAGTCATATATATAACTTGAATGTATAGTCATATATACAAGTAACTTGAATGTTTAGTCATATATACAAACAACTTGAATGTATAGTCATCTATATAAGTAACTTGAATGTATAGTCATATATATAAGTAACTTGAATGGATAGTCATATATATAAATAACTTGAATGTATAGTCATATATATAAGTAGCTTGAATGTTTAGTCATATATACAAACAACTTGAATGTATAGTCATATATATAAGTAGCTTGAATGTTTAGTCATATATACAAACAACTTGAATGTATAGTCATATATATAAATAACTTGAATGTCTAGTCATATATATAAGTAACTTGAATGGATAGTCATATATATAAATAACTTGAATGTATAGTCATATATATAAGTAGCTTGAATGTTTAGTCATATATACAAACAACTTGAATGTATAGTCATATATATAAGTAGCTTGAATGTTTAGTCATATATACAAACAACTTGAATGTATAGTCATCTATATAAGTAACTTGAATGTTTAGTCATATATATAAGTAGCTTGAATGTTTAGTCATATATATAAGTAACTTGAATGTACAGTCATATATATATATAAGTAATTTGAATGTATAGTCATCTATATAAGTAACTTGAATGTTTAGTCATATATATAAGTAGCTTGAATGTTTAGTCATATATATAAGTAACTTGAATGTACAGTCATATATATAAGTAACTTGAATGTACAGTCATATATATAAGTAACTTGAATGTATAGTCATATATGTAAGTAACTTGAATGGATAGTCATATATATATATAAGTAATTTGAATGTATAGTCATCTATATAAGTAACTTGAATGTCTAGTCATATATATAAGTAACTTGTATGTATAGTCATATATATAAATAACTTGAATGTCTAGTCATATATATAAGTAGCTTGAATGTTTAGTCATATATACAAACAACTTGAATGTATAGTCATATATATAAGTAGCTTGAATGTTTAGTCATATATACAAACAACTTGAATGTATAGTCATATATATAAGTAACTTGAATGTACAGTCATATATATAAGTAACTTGAATGTACAGTCATATATATAAGTAACTTGAATGTATAGTCATATATATAAGTAACTTGAATGTACAGTCATATATATAAGCAGCTTTGTTAACAATAATAAGTAAAACCTTGAAACTGGCAAGTACTCAATTATTCTTATCTAAAATGAATATTTTATTGGATCTATGCCACATTAAACGGACTGATGCATTTCATTATAAATCAGGTATTTTTTATTTATTACTTTGTGGGATAATGAATAGTTATTAAAATTTTAAATAACAGAAATAAGTATTCATCATCAAAATAATTGATGGCGGTTATTATAAAAATTATCCGACAATACAAATCAAGTATGTATAAAATACCAAACTTTATTAATTGAATATGTTGGTTATGGTATTAGCTTGATATATCTAATTAATTAGTACAACTAGTTAGTACAACTAGTTAATACAACTAGTTAGTACAACTAGTTAGTACATCTAGTTAGTACAACTAGTTAGTACAACTAGTTAGTACAACTAGTTAGTACAACTAGTTAGTACAACTAGTTAGTACATCTAGTTAGTACATCTAGTTAGTACTACTAGTTAGTACATCTAGTTAGTACATCTAGTTAGTACATCTAGTTAGTACATCTAGTTAGTACGTCTAGTTAGTACGTCTAGTTAGTACATATAGTTAGTACAACTAGTTAGTACATCTAGTTAGTACATCTAGTTAGTACAACTAGTTAGTACAACTAGTTAGTACAACTAGTTAGTACAACTAGTTAGTACAACTAGTTAGTACATCTAGTTAGTACATCTAGTTAGTACAACTAGTTAGTACAACTAGTTAGTACATCTAGTTAGTACGACTAGTTAGTACGTCTAGTTAGTACGTCTAGTTAGTACGTCTAGTTAGTACATCTAGTTAGTACATCTAGTTAGTACATCTAGTTAGTACATCTAGTTAGTACATCTAGTTAGTACAACTAGTTAGTACAACTAGTTAGTACATCTAGTTAGTACAACTAGTTAGTACTACTAGTTAGTACAACTAGTTAGTACATCTAGTTAGTACATCTAGTTAGTACAACTAGTTAGTACAACTAGTTAGTACAACTAGTTAGTACAACTAGTTAGTACAACTAGTTAGTACATCTAGTTAGTACATCTAGTTAGTACAACTAGTTAGTACAACTAGTTAGTACATCTAGTTAGTACGACTAGTTAGTACGTCTAGTTAGTACAACTAGTTAGTACATTTAGTTAGTACATCTAGTTAGTACATCTAGTTAGTACATCTATTCAGTACATCTAGTTAGTACATCTAGTTAGTACATCTAGTTAGTACAACTAGTTAGTACATCTAGTTAGTACAACTAGTTAGTACATCTAGTTAGTACATCTAGTTAGTACATCTAGTTAGTACAACTAGTTAGTACAACTAGTTAGTACAACTAGTTAGTACAACTAGTTAGTACATCTAGTTAGTACATTTAGTTAGTACATCTAGTTAGTACAACTAGTTAGTACAACTAGTTAGTACAACTAGTTAGTACAACTAGTTAGTACATTTAGTTAGTACATCTAGTTAGTACATCTAGTTAGTACATCTATTCAGTACATCTAGTTTGTACATCTAGTTAGTACATCTAGTTAGTACATCTAGTTAGTACATCTAGTTAGTACATCTAGTTAGTACAACTAGTTAGTACATCTAGTTAGTACAACTAGTTAGTACATTTAGTTAGTACATCTAGTTAGTACAACTAGTTAGTACAACTAGTTAGTACAACTAGTTAGTACATCTAGTTAGTACAACTAGTTAGTACATCTAGTTAGTACAACTAGTTAGTACATCTAGTTAGTACAACTAGTTAGTACAACTAGTTAGTACATCTAGTTAGTACATCTAGTTAGTACAACTAGTTAGTACAACTAGTTAGTACAACTAGTTAGTACATTTAGTTAGTACATCTAGTTAGTACAACTAGTTAGTACAACTAGTTAGTACAACTAGTTAGTACATCTAGTTAGTACAACTAGTTAGTACATCTAGTTAGTACAACTAGTTAGTACATCTAGTTAGTACAACTAGTTAGTACAACTAGTTAGTACATCTAGTTAGTACATCTAGTTAGTACAACTAGTTAGTACAACTAGTTAGTACATCTAGTTAGTACAACTAGTTAGTACTACTAGTTAGTACAACTAGTTAGTACATCTAGTTAGTACATCTAGTTAGTACAACTAGTTAGTACAACTAGTTAGTACAACTAGTTAGTACATCTAGTTAGTACATCTAGTTAGTACATCTAGTTAGTACATCTAGTTAGTACATCTAGTAAGTACATCTAGTTAGTAAATCTAGTTAGTACAACTAGTTAGTACATCTAGTTAGTACAACTAGTTAGTACATCTAGTTAGTACATCTAGTTAGTACAACTAGTTAGTACAACTAGTTAGTACAACTAGTTAGTACAACTAGTTAGTACAACTAGTTAGTACAACTAGTTAGTACATCTAGTTAGTACAACTAGTTAGTACAACTAGTTAGTACAACTAGTTAGTACAACTAGTTAGTACATCTAGTTAGTACATCTAGTTAGTACAACTAGTTAGTACAACTAGTTAGTACAACTAGTTAGTACAACTAGTTAGTACATCTAGTTAGTACAACTAGTTAGTACATCTAGTTAGTACATCTAGTTAGTACAACTAGTTAGTACAACTAGTTAGTACAACTAGTTAGTACAACTAGTTAGTACAACTAGTTAGTACAACTAGTTAGTACAACTAGTTAGTACAACTAGTTAGTACATCTAGTTAGTACATCTAGTTAGTACATCTAGTTAGTACATCTAGTTAGTACATCTAGTTAGTACATCTAGTTAGTACAACTAGTTAGTACAACTAGTTAGTACTACTAGTTAGTACAACTAGTTAGTACATCTAGTTAGTACATCTAGTTAGTACATCTAGTTAGTACATCTAGTTAGTACAACTAGTTAGTACGTCTAGTTAGTACGTCTAGTTAGTACAACTAGTTAGTACAACTAGTTAGTACATCTAGTTAGTACTACTAGTTAGTACAACTAGTTAGTACGACTAGTTAGTACAACTAGTTAGTACAACTAGTTAGTACAACTAGTTAGTACAACTAATTAGTACAACTAGTTAGTACAACTAGTTAGTACGTCTAGTTAGTACATCTAGTTAGTACAACTAGTTAGTACAACTAGTTAGTACATCTAGTTAGTACTACTAGTTAGTACAACTAGTTAGTACATCTAGTTAGTACATCTAGTTAGTACAACTAGTTAGTACAACTAATTAGTACAACTAGTTAGTACGACTAGTTAGTACAACTAGTTAGTACAACTAGTTAGTACAACTAGTTAGTACAACTAATTAGTACAACTAGTTAGTACAACTAGTTAGTACGTCTAGTTAGTACAACTAGTTAGTACAACTAGTTAGTACGTCTAGTTAGTACAACTAGTTAGTACATCTAGTTAGTACAACTAGTTAGTACAACTAGTTAGTACAACTAGTTAGTACTACTAGTTAGTACAATTAGTTAGTACAGCCAGTTCCTGCTACTACCACAGCCAGTATAGACAATGTTACTTCCCCCTATATATCTATGTTTGTATTCTTCAGTATAAGATAAGCCATCGGTGCACATCCATGAGTTGATGCTTGAGGCTTGTGTCTCCTCCACTCAAGCCAGCCATAGCCTCATTTCTATAAACAGAAACTGTGGCTATATATAACACTGCTGTATGTGCAATAGAGAGACCAAATGAAACAGACAATAGATATATTTGTATATCCAAATCCTTTCTGTAGTAAAGAGAACATCTGGCTTGACCTCACCCAGCTGTAGTCCTCTGGCTAAAAAGAGAAGGTTCAACCCTATAGACTTAGATCTAAGAACAAATGTGGGCACTGTCCATACTGGCGATGATGGCTTGGTGGAGCGGTTGGCTGAATGTGAGAAAGTAATTGTACAGCAGGTGGGTCTGTCTGTTTGTCTTAGCAGCCAGTTTTAAACTGATGAATGACATCAGAAATACCGCATTGCCTTTCTTTCCCAAACCAAATGTTCTCTGCCTCACCATTGCTACCATGAGAAGTCTCTCAGACGCCAGCGCAACCAAGTCGCAACCAAGTCGCATGTAGCACAAAATTAGCTGTATTGCATTGGAAAGGACAGGAAATGGCACAAAGATAGGCCATCGTGGGGACTCATTGGTAGTTAGGCTCCGTTGACCTGCCCTTCTGGCTCCATCGAACAATGTAATTTTCAGTGCATAATCTATTTCTTACATCACTCTTTACTGCATTAATCTATAGTCTACAAACATCCTAAGTACCAACGAAATTGCAAGTTACTACAACATAGCGACTCCAACATTTACTATTATAAAGTGTATTCAAAAGTTTTGGGTGCAAAAGCTATTAATAGCTTGAATTGTATCCTTTAGTTGTTCTATTTATTGTTACATAATGGGAGGTTTATAATAGCCTGTTTAATTAATATTCCTTATATACCAAAATGGTGTTTGCCATAGACAATCCTATTGATTACACACATAAACAGTAAATGTATAAAACATGTCTATGTGTTGTTAACTCTACTTTTGTTTGCTTGCACCGCCATTAAAAGATAGATAATGTTATTGTTGTCATATATTTCACAATCAGAATATTACAAATCCTGGTCTTTCCATACAGCTATACTTTATGTACATATTAATGAATGCTTGGCGATTAGCCAAGCGATTGCATTAATTTGCATATTCCGTGAGGCTCATGTGGCATGCTATCCGTCGCCAGGCTCTGCCTACGGGTACAGAAGACGGACTCGTGTGACAAGCTGATTAGGGGTATTTCTATCACACACCACATGTCCAGTATTCCATTTTATCTCAGTTTCTGAGTCCTTATAGAGGGAAGGGTGATACTTTACATGTTTTTATTGATCCTGGAAGTCCTATCATCGTTGGTAGTAGTGGGTAAATGCAGCATTGACCTCTTCATGGGGTTTTCTATTAGACATCAATTGTGGTGAGGTGGCTAAAAGTTCTCTTGGGTATAATTCATTAAATTTGTCTCAACTCCTGTGATCCTGGGAGGGGAAATAGTTTGCACTGTTTCTATACTCCAGACTTTCTAATATGCTGGGACTTAGCTCATTAGCTGTGTACAGTGATTGGGGGTACAAGGGGTGAGGGCAAGGGGTGGCTCCTTGAGGGCAAGGGGGTTGATGGGGCAAGGGGTGTATAGAAGGTGTACGGTAGGCAATGAGGGCAAGGGAAGTATAGAAGGTGTATGGTAGGCAATGAGAGCAAGGGGTGTATAGAAGGTGTATGGTAGGCGATGAGGGCAAGGAGTGTATAGAAGGTGTATGGTAGGCAATGAGTGCAAGGGATGTATAGAAGGTGTATGGTAGGCAATGAGGGCAAGGGGTGTATAGAAGGTGTATGGTAGGCAATGAGGGCAAGGGGTATATAGAAGGTGTATGGTAGGCAATGAGGGCAAGGGTTGTATAGAAGGTGTATGGTAGGCAATGAGGGCAAGGGGTGTATAGAAGGTGTATGGTAGGCAATGAGGACAAGGGGTGTATAGAAGGTGTATGGTAGGCAATGAGAGCAAGGGATGTATAGAAGGTGTATGGTAGGCAATGAAGGCAAGGGGTGTATAGAAGGTGTATGGTAGGCAATGAGGGCAAGGGGTGTATAGAAGGTGTATGGTAGGCAAGGGGTGTATAGAAGGTGTATGGTCGGCAATGAGGGCAATGGGATGTATAGAAGGTGTATGGTAGGCAATGAGGGCAAGGGGTGTATAGAAGGTGTATGGTAGGCAATGAGGGCAAGGGGTGTATAGAAGGTGTATGGTAGGCAATAAGGTCAAGGGGTGTATAGAAGGTGTATGGTAGGCAATGTGGACAAGGGGTGTATAGAAGGTGTATGGTAGGCAATGAGGGCAAGGGGTGTATAGAAGGTGTATGGTAGGCAATGAGGGCAAGGGATGTATAGAAGGTGTATGGTAGGCAATGAGGACAAGGGGTGTATAGAAGGTGTATGGTAGGCAATGAGAGCAAGGGATGTATAGAAGGTGTATGGTAGGCAATGAGAGCAAGGGGTGTATAGAAGGTGTATGGTAGGCAATGAGGGCAAGGGGTGTATAGAAGGTGTATGGTAGGCAATGAGAGCAAGGGATGTATAGAAGGTGTATGGTAGGCAATGAAGGCAAGGGGTGTATAGAAGGTGTATGGTAGGCAATGAGGGCAAGGGATGTATAGAAGGTGTATGGTAGGCAAGGGGTGTATAGAAGGTGTATGGTCGGCAATGAGGGCAATGGGATGTATAGAAGGTGTATGGTAGGCAATGAGGGCAAGGGATGTATAGAAGGTGTATGGTAGGCAATGTGGACAAGGGGTGTATAGAAGGTGTATGGTAGGCAATGAGGGCAAGGGGTGTATAGAAGGTGTATGGTAGGCAATGAGGGCAAGGGATGTATAGAAGGTGTATGGTAGGCAATGAGGACAAGGGGTGTATAGAAGGTGTATGGTAGGCAATGAGAGCAAGGGATGTATAGAAGGTGTATGGTAGGCAATGAGAGCAAGGGGTGTATAGAAGGTGTATGGTAGGCAATGAGGGCAAGGGGTGTATAGAAGGTGTATGGTAGGCAATGAGGGCAAGGGGTATATAGAAGGTGTATGGTAGGCAATGAGGGCAAGGGTTGTATAGAAGGTGTATGGTAGGCAATGAGGGCAAGGGGTGTATAGAAGGTGTATGGTAGGCAATGAGGGCAAGGGGTATATAGAAGGTGTATGGTAGGCAATGAGGGCAAGGGTTGTATAGAAGGTGTATGGTAGGCAATGAGGGCAAGGGGTGTATAGAAGGTGTATGGTAGGCAATGAGGACAAGGGGTGTATAGAAGGTGTATGGTAGGCAATGAGAGCAAGGGATGTATAGAAGGTGTATGGTAGGCAATGATAGCAAGGGGTGTATAGAAGGTGTATGGTAGGCAATGAGGGCAAGGGATGTATAGAAGGTGTATGGTAGGCAAGGGGTGTATAGAAGGTGTATGGTCGGCAATGAGGGCAATGGGATGTATAGAAGGTGTATGGTAGGCAATGAGGGCAAGGGATGTATAGAAGGTGTATGGTAGGCAATGTGGACAAGGGGTGTATAGAAGGTGTATGGTAGGCAATGAGGGCAAGGGGTGTATAGAAGGTGTATGGTAGGCAATGAGGGCAAGGGATGTATAGAAGGTGTATTGTAGGCAATGAGGGCAAGGGGTGTATAGAAGGTGTATGGTAGGCAATGAGGGCAAGGGATATATAGAAGGTGTATGGTAGGCAATGAGGGCAAGGGGTGTATAGAAGGTGTATTGTAGGCAATGAGGGCAAGGGGTGTATAGAAGGTGTATGGTAGGCAATGAGGTCAAGGGGTGTATAGGTGTATGGTAGGCAACGAGGGCAAGAGATGTATAGAATGTGTATGGTAGGCAAGGGGTGTATAGAAGGTGTATGGTAGGCAATGAGAGCAAGGGATGTATAGAAGGTGTATGGTAGGCAATGAGGGCAAGGGGTGTATAGAAGGTGTATGGTAGGCAATGTGGACAAGGGATGTATAGAAGATGTATGGCAGGCAATGAGGGCAAGAGGTGTATAGAAGGTATATGGTAGGCAATGAGGGCAAGGGGTGTATAGAAGGTGTATGGTAGGCAATGAGGGCAAGGGGTGTATAGAAGGTGTATGGTAGGCAATGAGGACAAGGGGTGTATAGAAGGTGTATTGTAGGCAATGAGGGCAAGGGGTGTATAGAAGGTGTATGGTAGGCAATGAGGTCAAGGGGTGTATAGGTGTATGGTAGGCAACGAGGGCAAGAGATGTATAGAATGTGTATGGTAGGCAAGGGGTGTATAGAAGGTGTATGGTAGGCAATGAGAGCAAGGGATGTATAGAAGGTGTATGGTAGGCAATGAGGGCAAGGGGTGTATAGAAGGTGTATGGTAGGCAATGTGGACAAGGGATGTATAGAAGATGTATGGCAGGCAATGAGGGCAAGAGGTGTATAGAAGGTATATGGTAGGCAATGAGGGCAAGGGGTGTATAGAAGGTGTATGGTAGGCAATGAGGGCAAGGGGTGTATAGAAGGTGTATGGTAGGCAATGAGGACAAGGGGTGTATAGAAGGTATATGGTAGGCAATGAGGGCAAGGGGTGTATAGAAGGTGTATGGTAGGCAATGAGGGCAAGGGATGTATAGAAGGTGTATGGTAGGCAATGAGGTCAAGGGGTGTATAGGTGTATGGTAGGCAACGAGGGCAAGAGATGTATAGAATGTGTATGGTAGGCAAGGGATGTATAGAAGGTGTATGGCAGGCAGTGAGGGCAAGGGGTGTATAGAAGGTGTATGGTAGGCAATGTGGGCAAGGGATGTATAGAAGGTGTATGGTAGGCAATGAGGGCAAGGGATGTATAGAAGGTGTATGGTAGGCAAGGGGTGTATAGAAGGTGTATGGTAGGCAATGAGGGCAAGGGATGTATAGAAGGTGTATGGTAGGCAATGAGGGCAAGGGGTGTATAGAAGGTGTATGGTAGGCAATGAAGGCAAGGGATGTATATAAGGTGTATGGTAGACAATGAGGGCAAGGGATATATAGAAGGTGTATGGTAGGCAATGAGGGCAAGGGGTGTATAGAAGGTGTATTGTAGGCAATGAGGGCAAGGGGTGTATAGAAGGTGTATGGTAGGCAGTGAGGGCAAGGGGTGTATAGAAGGTGTATGGTAGGCAACGAGGGCAAGGGATGTATAGAAGGTGTATGGTAGGCAATGAGGGCAAGGGGTGTATGGAAGGTGTATGGTAGGCAAGGGGTGTATAGAAGGTGTATGGTAGGCAATGAGGGCAAGGGGTGTATAGAAGGTGTATGGTAGGCAATGAGGGCAAGGAGTGTATAGAAGGTATATGGTAGACAATGAGGGCAAGGGATGTATAGAAGGCGTATGGTAGGCAATGAGGGCAAGGGGTGTATAGAAGGTGTACGGTAGGCAATGAAGGCAAGGGGTGTATAGAAGGTGTATGGTAGGCAGTGAGGGCAAGGGGTGTATAGAAGGTGTATGGTAGGCAAGGGGTGTATAGAAGGTGTACGGTAGGCAGTGAGGGCAAGGGGTGTATAGAAGGTGTATGGTAGGCAATGAGGACAAGGGGTGTATAGAAGGTGTATGGTAGGCAGTGAGGGTAAGGGGTGTATAGAAGGTGTATGGTAGGCAATGAAGGCAAGGGATGTATATAAGGTGTATGGTAGACAATGAGGGCAAGGGGTGTATAGAAGGTGTATGGTAGACAATGAGGGCAAGGGGTATATAGAAGGCGTATGGTAGGCAGTGAGGGCAAGGGGTGTATAGAAGGTGTATGGTAGGCAATGAAGGCAAGGGATGTATAGAAGGTATATGGTAGGCAATGATAGCAAGGGGTGTATATAAGGTGTATGGTAGGCAGTGAGGGCAAGGGGTGTATAGAAGGTATATGGTAGGCAATGATAGCAAGGGGTGTATATAAGGTGTATGGTAGGCAATGAGGGCAAGGGATGTATAGAAGGTGTATGGTAGGCAATGAGGGCAAGGGGTGTATAGAAGGTGTATGGTAGGCAATAAGGTCAAGGGATGTATAGAAGGTGTATGGTAGGCAATGAGGCCAAGGGATGTATAGAAGGTGTATGGTAGGCAATGAGAGCAAGGGGTATATAGAAGGTGTATGGTAGGCAATGAGGCCAAGGGGTGTATAGAAGGTGTATGGTAGGCAATGTGAGCAAGGAGTGTATAGAAGGTGTATGGTAGGCAATGAGGGCAAGGGATGTATAGAAGGTGTATGGTAGGCAATGAGGGCAAGGAGTGTATAGAAGGTGTATGGTAGGCAATGAGGTCAAGGGGTTTCTACAGTACAGGGGTGCTTTTGTTGCTCAGCTCACCAGATGTCTCTGCTATACCCAAAACCATGTCGCTGGGTGTATGAAACCCAGCCGGTAACATTCATGTGTCTTCACAACAAATGTTTAGTTCTCAGCAATAAATGCACCAGTTAAAACATCCAAGGAAATCTGATGTTGGTTGTACCTACTTAGACATACCTTAGTAACGATTGATACAAATATGTTGTTTTGGCAGGATGCCAAGATTGAAGAGCAAGGCAGAATGTTATCAGAGTTAAACAGGAAGTTGATCGACTACAATGTAAGATTTAATAAGCTAGCTGGTGCACTCATCAACCCAAATGAACAGTCAACAGTACAAGATAGAATATCTGCCCTCATTCAACCCATACAAAGTGCCGACAGTTCAACTTGTACCTCAGGAGTTGCTTCCCATCTGCCTCCAACTTTCACTTCCATAGTTACAAGAACTAGGAAAGCTGATGATGTCACACTTAAACATGACAGCTCTTTGCTCTCTTGTCGACTGTCGCCGGTTTCATCAAAAACTTTATCTTCTCGTTACGGAAAGTATAATAAAAAGTCAGCCGAGAAACGTGTTAAACTGTTAAATGATGGAATCGACAATCTAAGAGAAGAGTTCAAATTTTAACTGCCACCAACAGCTAATCAAGTTTTTACATTTACCGACCAATTTGGTTGGACCTCTCAGCAAACGCCAATCAAATTAAACTAGAGCTATAAGACAATAATACATTTCAGTGCGTATATTACTTGTATTTAATCTTGTGTGTGAGATAGTCTTTGACTTATTTATTGTAATAATTAATTATATATTGACTTGATGACTTCCAATATACAATTGTTATATAACTACTGTACACAAGTATCTTATGCTGTCTCTATATAAATACTGTATACAAGTATCATATACTGTCTCTATATAAATACTGTACACAAGTATCATATACTGTCTCTATATAAATACTGTACACAAGTATCATATACTCTCTCTATATAAATACTGTACACAAGTATCATATACTGTCTCTATATAAATACTGTACACAAGTATCATATACTGTCTATATATAAATACTGTACACAAGTATCATATACTCTCTCTATATAAATACTGTACACAAGTATCATATACTGTCTCTATATAAATACTGTACACAAGTATCATATACTGTCTATATATAAATACTGTACACAAGTATCATATACTGTCTCTATATAAATACTGTACACAAGTATCATATACTGTCTCTATATAAATACTGTACACAAGTATCATATACTCTCTCTATATAAATACTGTACACAAGTATCATATACTGTCTCTATATAAATACTGTACACAAGTATCATATACTGTCTCTATATAAATACTGTACACAAGTATCTTATACTGTCTCTATATAAATACTGTACACAAGTATCATATACTCTCTCTATATAAATACTGTACACAAGTATCATATACTGTCTCTATATAAATACTGTACACAAGTATCATATACTGTCTCTATATAAATACTGTACACAAGTATCATATACTCTCTCTATATAAATACTGTACACAAGTATCATATACTGTCTCTATATAAATACTGTACACAAGTATCATATACTGTCTATATATAAATACTGTACACAAGTATCATATACTCTCTCTATATAAATACTGTACACAAGTATCATATACTGTCTCCATATAAATACTGTACACAAGTATCATATACTGTCTCCATATAAATACTGTACACAAGTATCATATACTCTCTATATAAATACTGTACACAAGTATCATATACTGTCTCTATATAAATACTGTACACAAGTATCATATACTGTCTCCATATAAATACTGTACACAAGTATCATATACTCTCTATATAAATACTGTATACAAGTATCATATACTGTCTCTATATAAATACTGTACACAAGTATCATATACTCTCTCTATATAAATACTGTACACAAGTATCGTATACTGTCTCTATATAAATACTGTACACAAGTATCATATACTATCTCTATATAAATACTGGACACAAGTATCATATACTGTCTCTATATAAATACTGTACACAAGTATCATATACTGTCTCTATATAAATACTGTACACAAGTATCATATACTGTCTCTATATAAATACTGTACACAAGTATCATATACTGTCTCTATATAAATACTGTATACAAGTATCATATACTATCTCTATATAAATACTGTACACAAGTATCATATACTCTCTCTATATAAATACTGTACACAAATATCATATACTCTCTCTATATAAATACTATACACAAGTATCATATATTGTCTCTATATAAATACTGTATACAAGTATCATATACTATCTCTATATAAATACTGTACACAAGTATCATATACTGTCTCTATATAAATAATGGACACGAGTATCATATACTTTCTCTATATAAATACTGTACACAAGTATCATATACTGTCTCTATATAAATACTGTACACAAGTATCATATACTGTCTCTATATAAATACTGTACACAAGTATCATATACTGTCTCTATATAAATACTGTACACAAGTATCATATACTGTCTCTATATAAATACTGTACACAAGTATCATATACTGTCTCTATATAAATACTGTACACAAGTGTCATTTACTGTCTAGTAGAGTCACTAAAGGCTTTTCCTAGCCGAATCATGTGTGCGAGGTTTCAGGATTTATGGACTGTCATGAAAATTGGGCTCTGTTGCTGCCCTTCGTGGAAAAGTTGAACAGTGTTCAACTTTTTGACGATGGCAACAATTGTATATTTTAACGTCTCCAGGTTAATGACCAAGAATATGCAGCTGCACGAATGTTTTCATGGTGCTGTAAAAAGGCAATCTCAAGGTAATTAGTTTTCACTTCAACTTTTTCCATTTATCATAATTTTTTACTTTCAATAATTGTTTAATTATATTGTTATATTATAAAAAATATAAATTACAATAATTATTATAAGAAACATATCGGCCAATCACCATACATAATGGCTATAAAAAAGCATTGCCTCAATGAAACACTCTTTATATAGAAGTATCCATTTATTTCTTTCAGCCACCATCATAGATAACGGGAGTAAATAAACTGTCTTCCTATTACAAAGAATATTGGTCTAGTCCATAGAATGAAGTAGAATTTTGGATAGGTCTATTGCAAAATTTGACGATATACCAAGATCACGATGTATGGATATGGAAAACTTGACGGTCGCCAACTATCTTTGAGCACCCTCAAGACCGATAGGATTTTCCACCACATGTATGGAGATCAGCCTCTACTTAGTGTATTAGCTAACTATTAAGTTCTACCATCAACTGGTGCTGGGGTGGGAGCAGAGGTGAACTATGTACTTGAGCTGAGTTGATGTACTTGAGGTTGTGAGAAGTACTTGAAATGACTGAAAGTACTTGAAATGCTTAGAGTACTGGCTAGTAGTTAGTACTAGACTGACTTGAAATGCCTGGGGTGCCGAGAAGTACTTGAGTTGACTTGATATGGTTTGATGTACTTGAGGTAGTTTATTAGTTTTGAGGTAACATAATATACTCCAGGTGACTTAATGTACCTGACAAATACAGAGAACTGGGTAAGTCCAGCGCTCTTGGATCAGCAGCTGGACTTGTATAAAACACAAACATTAAGACAGAATTACTTTACAGAAGTGAAAGAATGATCCATAACTATCCGCTATGTAGATGTCTACTAACTCTATACAATATAACATAGCCACTACAGTCACATGTCTATGTAGTTAGGAGCTGATACATTTCATAACCAGTCACTCATGGGTTGTTATCAGTGGGTAACACCAAGCTATGTTCTACTCAACATCGATGTTTGCTCGCTACTCAACATCAATGTGTGGTGGATTTTGGCAGCACACATGCTTTGTACATACCTATACCCTAACCCATAGGTGACTCTGTCACTATTAACTAGTCAGACAGGCCGCCCCAAGTGATATACGGTGCTAGCGGTTGTAATACTTTGCGTGAGCGTGAGTGGCGTGAGCGTAAATGGCGTGAGTGGAAATACGGATTTTCAATTATTTTTCTCAAGGGCAAACAACTCCCCATTTAAAAATGCTAATATTGCTCATGTCGTCTCAGCAAAGAAGATTTTAAAGTGAATAAATTATCTTTCTTTCTATTAGTTTTTGAGCAATACTTACTAACTAATGCAAAGAAAGGTATGGCATTACGTATAATATGAGTGAAATAATAATTAAAACAAGCTCATGCTACTAAAAACTCCATTGAAGTGTGCGAGTAACTTCATTTTATGTCCAAAAAATATTTTTTGTACATACACCATCGACCACACAGGTATGCATTTTTAAAACTTTAGTGTTGCGATCACACAAATGAAAGACTATGATAGCAAAAACTTATGGAATATGAATTATTTATTATGTAATGTAATAATTACAATTAATTATTAACAATAAATAAAACATGGAAAAAATTGAAACTGCTGTGCTGTGACCATGTTCTGAGCAAGAAGTCCAACTAATTAGTAATTACTCCTTGTTCTCAGCATACCTTCGTTCCAATTGACCTTTTTTGATACAACATTGTGGACATTATCATCACTGCAAGGTTTTTGAAATGAATAGAAGATTAATAGGAAAAATGCTATAACTTTTGTCATAAAAAATTAGGTTTGCACACAGACGTATATGGGGAGAGTTGTGTCCCCTCATTCGAATAGAGTGCCATTTTTAATCCAAATGTTGCTATAACATTTATTACCCAATCAGCTTGGTGATGGAAAGAATTAACCAGTTTGGATACTTCGCAATCATGTTAGAGAATCTTTGATGTTGTGGATGCAACATAATCAGGTTTGCTTACACACAAACAGTTAATGGAGAGTGGAACTGCTGAATCAGGAGCTCAACCACTCTTTCAAACAACTAATCTCAACTTGAATTCATTTTACGACAATATTATGTAGTAAAAAAAACAAGAAAATAACAATATAGAAAAGCAAGCCATGACAATGAAGGTTGGGATTTCCCAGTGTAGTACCTAGGCAACAATATTATACACCACAGGTTCCAAAGAACTAAAAAAAATAAATTATGAAAATCCAATCAGTATTATAATGGAATCAAGTGAGCAGGAAACTGCAGTCAAACACAACATAATGGCTACAATATTTGCTTCTATATTAGTTTTAATACAGTGACAGTGAGGAAGATCAATCTTGAGATAAGACAAATCAATCGCAATCTGATGAGGCCGACCAATCATCCTGATCATCGGCTCCATCTATCGAGGTATCAACTCAGCAGCATGGCATATGTGGGGGGCATCCTATATAACCTGAGTGGCAAGAGGAATGCTAGTGTCAAAATTCTTCACCTGAATACCTGTTAATACATATGTGAACAAATTGATCAAAAATATTAACAAAAAAAAATGTTAGACAAATACAACTTAAACTACTCAATCTATGAAACTCTAGAAAGCAATACCGTCATGTCAGCTTCCAGATCCAACTTTCAGACTAGACTCGAAAAGTTCAGTGCTGTGAAACTTTTTCAGCCATGAGCTCTTTTGTTTTAGGCTCTACAGATACAAACATTCAATGTATACCAACTACTCTCATAGATGTTGCATCAAAATTGAAATAGGTCAGTTTTTGATGCATTACCTGTTATGAGCATTGAGTATAGAAAATTGATGAGCGCAAGGAATATTTGCGGAGACGTCAGCAAACGCCTCAGCACAACTTTTGGGTTCACTTGGCACTTTCCACACTTTATGAGCAAATGATGTCGGCAGCGAATTGCGTTGAAGCCTCAGTTTTCCATCTTCCTGCACCTTCTCAATAGCGTCATCCTCAAAATGATCCTAACAACACCACTTAATGGTAAATAATATAAACCATCAACAAATTAATTACAACATGAACAATGATAAGATGCTTATCTCATGAATTTCATTCGTACTATTCAAAACCTAATTTTGTTTTAAATATCTAGTAGTTGATGCATCTACGCCATGACAATAAACAAATTTAACTATTTTTTCTCTAGCGACTTCTTTGACAATGTACATGTGCAACCTACTTATACTTAACATGGACTAATATATTTTTTACAATTCAGGGTTCATGTTATTTCATTGTTGGTCTCAATTAATTTTTCAAATAAATAAATTGGTTGTTTCAGCTGGCTATGAAAAAAATTAACTTACATGAAACACAATTTACTTGAAACATCTTTATGTAAAACAATATTTCACAATTAAGATGATGAAAACTCCAGGATGATCTCGTCTTAAGTCATTAGGGGGGGAGAGGGGGGTGGGGGGGGGGGGTATGAAAAAAAAATTAAATTGTGTTTTATTATGGTTTAGTAATAAAAATGTTTTATTATTTCTTGATCGACAAAATAATAATAACAATAATAATTTATTATCGCTTACTATTAATTCATAGCAGTTAGTTTATTAACCATTTATTACAATTATATGTTTATATCATAATTAATATAATTATAATATACATAATATTAATAGGTAATTAAATAATGATGATGATGACGCTAATAAAAATAATCATCAATTACACGAATAATAGGAATGTTTGAATCAATCATTAGCAGTACAGTCATAATAATCATCATCACTTAATAATAATAACAAACAAATGATCAAAAAACACTCATACGGTTGGTTAAAAATAATATGTTGTTAGAATACGATGATAACCAATAAAAGTAATTAATAAATAATAGTTGTAGCAGTTGATGATGAAAATGAAAAATAATCCACAACGACGAGGGTACGGTATATTAATAATAATTATAATATCTAATAATATTATTATTTATTTAGAGTAATAATAAGTAAATAAAATAAATAACATCATTAAATTAATGATGTTATTTATTTTATTTCAAATAAATAATAATTAATGATTAATTACTATTTATTTGAAATAATATTTCTAACAACGTTCTCCATCGATTTGAAGCCATGATGATGATAATAATAATAATGTTTGCATAGTAATGTAAAATAATTAACATTAGAAGAATTTTAAGACATTATTAAAATTTTTAGTGAAAATTATTTTTATTATTCAACTTTATTATTATAGTAATAATAATTATTATTTATTATCATTTTATATCAAATCAAACAGTAAGTAATGATAATCAGTAATCATCAATGTAGTTAATTATTTATACCTTACAATGTGTTGAGCCAGAGGAGGAATTTCACAACAACAATTTGTTCTTCTTGCCCCTGGCACATCATCATCATTTATTATGATGACGATGAGGAGAGTTTATTTATTTAATTATTATTATTATATTTAGTATTTGTTAGTTAGTTAGTAGTAGTAGTAGTAGTAGCATTATTATTATTAATTATTTATTATTAATCACTGCAGTTCCTGCTGTAGCTCACGAGCTAAACCTTCGTCTGATGAAAATGGGATCATTAAAATTCCCTTCCCATAGCAGTTAATACATTCAACAGGTCACAGGCATAGTAGTAGTTAGTAGTTAGCCAGTAGTAGTAATTGGATTGGAAATGGCTGAAATTGTGAATTCACGCCTTCTAACGCATAATTCGTGAAGTGAAGTTGACAAAGCCTCTAAATATACGGCCCTGGGCTTGCAATTTTTTAAAGAAATATATTAGTTCAGAATAATTTAAAAGTATTTGATTCCATAATTATATATGATTTTTAAATTGCTACTTTGTATTGTTTTCATTCCATAGGCAAAACGCTGTTTTTTCAGGGTTCGTGTAGCTATTCCAATAATTTTATGTTTATTAAAGAAGTTGTTTACCCTTGGAAAATTCGTATTTCCACTCACGCCATTCACGCTCACGCCACTCACGCCACTCACGCTCACGCAAAGTATTACCGAGTGATATATCCAGTAGCCATTGCTTAGAAGTAGATGATTTGTCACACCGACCCTGCAGCTTACCGACCCAGCAGTTTGCCTTACCGACCCTGTAGTGACCTTTACTGACCCTGCAGTGACTTTTACCGACGCTACAGTGTCATACCGGGTCAACAACACAATGGCCGCTCTAGCCAGAGTTCTCAGAAGATCTGTATCAACTCCCGAGGACGTATCTAGGACATAGCTACCTCCACCTACCGTCTACCTGGATCGTAAGGCTGATTAGACTAAGGACTTAATTGCTTACATGTATTCGATTGCCACTAGGAGCCTTATCCTTTTAACATTGTGTGCTTTTGTTTGTATTGTCATCTTATTGGTTGCAGTGTTTCCTGTTATGTTTTATTGGTTGCACCAACATGATGCAATACACTTCCTGTGGTCAGCCTATAAAAGGCTGCTTTTTCATATATACTTTGCCATTTATCACTTACTGCTACTGCTGTGGACTTCTCTAGGTGATTGCCTCCCTAGAGCTTGATATGTGCACAATAAATGTATTCTGTTACATAAAACTATAGTTTGTTTGTCTGAGCCGAGGGCTCACTAGTAGTGAAGTCATTACTGACTTCTCTGTTGCACTCTGCAGGCCTGACTGACCCTGCGTTACCTCTAGGAGAGAGGTGTTGCTGTGCTGTTTCACGAGCTGCGCGCTGTCAACGGCTGTTGTCAGTGGACGGCAGTAAGAGCCCTGCCGACAGTATCCACTACAAATGTTTGCTTGATACATTAAATGACCTTTTGTTATCTAGTATTTGTCAGCTTGCCAAGTATTCAACGAGTATCAAAGGGTTCAAAGCTTATCGCCAGCCTCACTACTTGTCAGCATACATGGCTGATTACTAGCTGTAGCGCTCTGACTACTGGTAACAGGTGAGTGTCACTGTGTGTGGTCTATCATGGACTGGTCACACACGCATTACTGTGATTAGTGAATGTTTGTACGTAAATAGGGAGAGTTCAGGGTTGACACTGATATTGTTGTTTTTGTACCTTGCTCCAAACTTGTTGCTCTATTCCCGCCAATTCTTTGGTGCTTTCTTTGTATAATTTGGTTATTTCCGGGAGTTCATTGCAAACGTTTTTGGTACATAAAACATTTTAACAATGCTTACTCTAAACTGACAACAATTATTAAATGAAAAACGAATTGTTACTCGATGCATAGAAATTATGGGAAATGAAGGAAGTAGCCAGAAGGAGGAAGTGAGACATCGGAGACATCAGGAATCAACAAGACCAGACAGATCTGTTGGTGCAGCAGATGAGCAGCAAAACAAATGTGCGTTTACTGTAATATGTAACTTTAGTGTTGTATATAATATATAAATGTAGTGTTGTATATAATATATAACTGTAGTATTGTATATAATATATAACTGTAGTATTGTATATGATATATAACTGTAGTATTGTATATAATATATAACTGTAGTGTTGTATATAATATATAACTGTAGTATTGTATATGATATATAACTGTAGTATTGTATATAATATATAACTGTAGTATTGTATGTGATATATAACTGTAGTATTGTATATAATATATAACTGTAGTATTGTATATAATATATAACTGTAGTGTTGTATATAATATATAACTGTAGTATTGTATATAATATATAACTGTAGTGTTGTATATAATATATAACTGTAGTGTTGTATATAATATATAACTGTAGTGTTGTATATATTATATAACTGTAGTGTTGTATATAATATATAACTGTAGTGTTGTATATAATATATAACTGTAGTATTGTATATAATATATAACTGTAGTGTTGTATATAATATATAACTGTAGTATTGTATATAATATATACCTGTGGTATTGTATATAATATATAACTGTAGTATTGTATATAATATATAACTGTAGTGTTGTATATAATACATAACTGTAGTATTGTATATAATATACAACTGTAGTATTTTATATAATATATAACTGTAGTATTGTATATAATATATAACTGTAGTGTTGTATGTAATATATAGCTGTAGTGTTGTGTATAATATATAGCTGTAGTGTTGTATATAATATATAACTGTAGTATTGTATATAATATATAACTGTAGTATTGTATATAATATATAACTGTAGTGTTGTATATAATATCTAACTGTAGTGTTGTATATAATATATAACTGTAGTGTTGTATATAATATATAGCTGTAGTATCGTATACAATATATAACTGTAGTATTGTATATAATATATACCTGTAGTATTGTGTATAATATATAACTGCAGTGTTGTATATAATATATAACTGTAGTGTTGTATATAATATATAACTGTAGTATTGTATATAATATATAACTGTAGTATTGTATATAATATATAACTGTAGTGTTGTATATAATAGATAACTGTAGTATTGTATATAATATATAACTGTAGTATTGTATAGAATATATAACTGTGGTATTGTATATAATATATAACTGTAGTATTGTATATAATATATAACTGTAGTATTGTATATAATATATAACTGTAGTATTGTATATAATATATAACTGTAGTATTGTATAGAATATATAACTGTGGTATTGTATATAATATATAACTGTAGTATTGTATATAATATATAACTGTAGTGTTGTATATATTATATAACTGTAGTGTTGTATATAATATATAACTGTAGTATTGTATATAATATATAACTGTAGTATTGTATATAATATATAACTGTAGTATTGTATATAATATCTAACTGTAGTATTGTATATAATATATAACTATAGTGTTGTATATAGTATATAACTGTAGTATTGTATATAATTGTATATAATTGTATGTAATTGTAGTTATATGTATATGCGGTATAGCTACTAGCTCCTATATCCCTTCATGCTTTCTCCGTTGTGTCTTTCTGTCCGCCAAGATCCCACTGCTGCCACCAATGTAGTAGAATTTCACCACCTACTACGCACACAACAACACTGCCTTCATGAACACCCCTTGTGTTCATTTCTCTATTTACTCTCACGGGCTCTACCCTGTCAGAGCTGCACGGAGTTCTGACCGTTGACTCCCACATCTCCACTTGGGGTATACTCTGACACCAACGTTAACAACCTTCTTGAGTCCTCGTCTCAAACGTCTCAACCCTACACTAGGGTATAGCACTAAAGACTTTATTAGACACAATTCTGTTTAGCTATATGATAGTAAACTATTAGTACACTAATCCTAAAACTTCTGTTCAACATTCAGCTCAGCAGCACATTTATAGGAGGTAAAAAGGAACACTCACCCTTTTATAAGGGGTGAGCCAATCATACAAAACAAGACAAGCAATACACCAATTATAATATCTATAACAAAACAATGTAAATAAAGTCCACCAATCACACAGTCTGCACATGGTCCTGCTCTCTGCGGTGATGTTCCATCCAATCACGGGTCGGAGAAAACTAGCTTTCCATATATGGCACAGTCACTTCCTTAGGCTAAGCTCCCACCTTGTTGTTCCATACTCTCTTACTCATACATATAGGTTGGTAGTTGATCTTCTTACTCTCAGGCATCCATTTCTGAGGTGCTCTGGCTAGCTAACTAGGTCTGGATATCAGGAAAGTGTAGTTGCTTATTAACATTTACGGTGGATATCGGGTTAGCATTCTGGGCCAATGTAGGGGCTGTATCGGACCATTAAAGGTTATTTGACTTGTAATGGAGTGATTCCCGTTTAGCAAACATGCCAGTTTAGTGCAGATTAATAAGCAAATTAATGAGTAAATTAATAGGTAAAACAAGGGGGGCAGACAGGGATGTATGGAGTCGGGGAGGTAATTGAATTCATCACACTCCGCTACTAAAGTCTCACACAGTACTGCACATAATATACTACTCGATGATTGAGTCTGGTATAAAACTGTAGTATTCTAGTGAAATGGACTTACATGAATTGTCTCCCCAAAAAGAGAAAAGAGTTGCCTTGTGTGGGTCTCAAACCTCTGTCCTCTGACCCAGAGGCTGTGCACTTAGCCATTGAGCCACACAGGTTGCTATGCATTAGTGAGCAGTAGATGGCTCTTTGAAGGTATACTGGGACCGACATATCTACATGCTTGTTGTATAATACTTGATCTGCTAGGAGAGTCTGTACAACAAGTGATGTTGTTATTGTATGTGTTTAATATATTGCATTGCTTCCACTTGTTCTATCAACCGTTTGTTTTATTTATTTCTACATCTATAAATGTTTGATATTCCTAATTAGGTAATGTTTATGTTTTAGCCTTAGTTCTTTGGTACAGGCACTCAGGGGAGGAGGAGATACCAGGTATACCATCTGAACCAGAATGTAGAACATTTCGAAATGAGGAGGAGATATCTGCAGAGGTGGGGTCACATGATATCACCCACATGTATATTAGCAATGGAGTGATACCTCGACTAGATGTTATAGCACCAAATCTGACCCATCTGAGGATAAGGAGAATGCACAAACACTCCCAACTACAGCGGTATGTTATATCTAGTTACATTATTGAGTTGGGTAGAACCTTGGCTTGTCTCAGTTTAAACCACAGAAATTGTTTGAATTATTCTCAAATCTCTGGTTTATATAAAGTTTTATTTTAAGACAAATCTTGTAAAGGTTCATTTACATAACTCATTAACCCATCCACCACTTCCTCTGTTTTGTGCTGAGTTTTAGAATCACATCAAATGGCTTTATACGTAAAATCCGCATCAAATTTCATTTCTACTTTTACATGAAATTCTGCTTGTGAAATTAGGTCTAACTGACAAAACGGCTAAAGAAAACATACAGTAGTAATGTATCTCTGCTATTAAACACAAAAATGAACTGTTATTGTTGTGTCCCACAGAGTGTTACTAGGTGTCCGCTCACTCTACTTGGTTTGGTTGTTAAAACGGTGCTGTCCAGCCTGTGCATAGACTGGGCACATGCACATAGCCTTTGTACATAAGTAATTTGATAGCCACAGATTTCAATGATTTTTGGTAAGATGGAAAAATGTGTAGTCAGAACAAAACCTTAAAATTTCATCTCAATTAGTCAGTAACGGTCGCGAGATCCGTCCTAAGATAATTGGTCATAAAACCACCATTTCTACTTATTTTCCAAGAGTTTCTCGTCAAACAAAGTTGTTATTCCAAGTCATAAGATGTTACCCTAGCAAGTTTTGGCCATGAAAGCCGTGAATTAATGATTTTATTCCAAGATTTAAATTTTTTGGTGACATTTTTTATGCGAAATAATATAATTTTATTCAGTTTTTCAATAAAATTTCAATAATTTTTGAAATAAATAACTTTTATAGACTTTTGGTCGAACTTAAAACTACAACACAGCAAACCGAATTAATATTTTTATGAAATTCATGCGCGACTTTCTATAAATTATAATTCAAGGATCTTAGGACGGATCTTGTATCCTTTTCTGACTCCAATCAGTAGAGTATTTCTATGTATTTAACTGGCTCAAAAATTGCTATATTTATGAGTGATTGGCATTGTGTGGAGTTGCCTCCTACTATATAGACACTGATTAGGTATTGTGCGCACTGAGCATTTATTTTGGCTGGACTAGTGAAACGCTTCACTGATTTGATTAGCTTAGCGTACAGTCAATACCCGAATCATTTGTGCAGTGAACAGTTGAAAGTGGGGGTTTGAGCTATATTTGTAGTGTAGCTGATAGGTATACTAGGATATCATTTTTAAACAGCTGTATTTTGAAAAAAGCTGCTTCTACAAAAAAAAATGCACGTACAATCGTTAGCTTTAGTTTTATTGCTGCTGTGAAAGTCAGCCAAATTCAAGATTTCATCAGTTATTATTCACAAGAATTCTAAAATTGCAAGATAAAAATAGACACAGGAATGAAAGGAAATGTGGCCAATAAAGTTTGTGTTCTCAGCGTTGCTTCAGAATGTTTTTGTTTTACAAATTGTACCGTTGAGTTACATGTACTATATTGGTTGGTAATTGTTGTACCGTTGTGTACACAGTAGTAGGGGAGGCGGGGGTACCTTGGGACATGGGGCACAGTGGGACGGGTTCATTTCTGAGAGTTGTATGCTCCTGCTGGGTTTGATTTTCAGTTTTCTAACAGGAAATGACATATTGAGGCAGCCATATTATATTCAACCTCATGCTGGCACAGGATAAAATTTGGTGAGTAAAATAAAAATTTTAGTTCAAAAAGTAAATATTTTGTCACATACAATATACATAATTGTGTTGACTGGGTACCATCTACAGATAGGCTCTAAGTATTGTGGACAGTGATAATGTGTGTTTGATTGATTGAGTACAGCATTATATTGATTTACATTCCTTTTAATGAAAAAAAAGAGTTTGTTTGAATTGTTAACCTACGGGGCACAATGGGACAAAACCCTACGGGGCACAATGGGACATGTCCCACTGTGCCCCGATTTCCTCCAAATTGATTATAATGTATTTTGAATGTATTTTGTAGACATAGCACGATGGTTAGAACCAGAATTCCCTCAACCAAGAGTCATACTGATGATACTGTATTTGCAACGGCTATTAAGGAAGTTGTAGATGGAACACTATCCTTGAGAGCGGCGGCTGATACCTTTGCAATTCCCAAGTCGACGCTAGCGAGAGCCGTGACAAAGTACCGGAACGCGGCAAAGACTGTTGGTAACGGTGAAGCTGCGACTAATATTTCATACCAACCAAATTGGAACAATAGGCAAGTGTTCACTGGTGAGCAAGAATCGCTACTGAAAGAATACCTTATCGAGGCAGCCAAGCACCATGCAGGGCTAACTAAGAAGATGGTACGGGAATTATCCTATGAATATGCGAAGACAATCGGCAGGAAGTATCCCCCGACATGGGACACCAACAGCACTGCAGGTATTTGCTTTCAGTCTGCTCATACCCACTGCTTAAATACTCGTTATTACAGCATATAAGCCTATATCTGATATGATCATTATAATACTAGTATTCATTATATAGCTAATATGATCGTTATAATACTAGTAGACCTATCGCTTAATAGAATTCTATAATATTTAAGGGTTACTTGAAGTCGAGCTAACCATCCATTGTGATTGATTGCAGGAGAAGACTGGATCTACCACTTCATGAAGAGACACCCCAACTTATCAGTACGTACTCCAGAAGCAACCAGTCTGAGTCGAGCGACGAGCTTCAATAGAACTAACGTCGCTGCCTTCTTTGCCAACCTAGAGGCTGTGCTTATCAAACACAAGTTTGAGGCTAGTGACATTTGGAACATTGATGAGACCGCGCTCACCACTGTACACAAGCCGCCAAAGGTCATCGCTCTGAAGAGTGCGAAGCAGGTTGGAGTATCCACATCTGCTGAAAGAGGCACACTCGTGACACTGGTAGGATGCATTAGCGCCCAAGGAGGTTATATCCCTCCGTTTTTGATCATGCCTAGAGTGAACTTTAAAGAGTCCATGCTGAATGGCACCCCACCTGGAAGTAGCGGGGCTGCTCACCCATCCGGCTGGATGAATCAGGAGATTTTTCTTTTGTGGATAGAACACTTTGCTAAATATTGCAAATGCTCCAAAGAGAAGCCAGTGCTTCTCTTGCTGGACAATCACACCAGCCACATTTCAATCGCAGCAATTGATGCTGCTAAGGAGAAAGGGATAGTATTACTTACATTCCCGCCCCACTGCAGTCATAAACTGCAGCCGTTAGATCGGACTGTGTATGGCCCGCTGAAAAAGTACTATAATGACACCTGCAACAGATGGATGCTCAACAATCCGGCTAGAACTATATCAATTCATGATATAGGAGCGCTGCTTGGCGAGAGTTTCCACAAAGCCTTTACACCAGCCAATATTCTGTCGGGCTTCCGCGTCTCTGGGATCCACCCATGCAACTCGGACATCTTTAGTGATGATGAATATTTGGCTTCGGCTGTTACAGACCGTCCAGCTCCGGTCCAAGTCCCAGCATTACCTCCTGCAGGTCTTTCTGGTCAATCTCAAAATCCGCTGCCCGCTGCCACAGTTACTGAACCTACACCATCGACCAGTGAATTGATCAGATCGCCCAACGATTTTACTCCCCAAGACCTTCGTCCATATCCAAAAGCTGGACCCCGCAAGAATGCAACCTCAAATCGAAGGAAAGTGAATTCCATGGTCCTCACTGATACGCCTGTTAAGCAGCAGATGTTGAAAGAACTGGAGGCAAAGAAGAAGCCACCAAAGAAAAGGGCCAAAATACTGACTCCGGAATCGAGCGATGATGATGACGGAAAAGAGGATGAAGCGCTGGCCAAGAGACTAGAGAAAGAAGACAGTTCTGGAGACGAGTTAGATACTGAAGAGCCACCTAGATCACCTAGGCCTACCACGGAGGTGGGAGAGTACGTCCTGGTCAAGTTTACTGGGAAGAAGACCAATGTGAGGCATTTCGTGGGCATTGTAGTGGAAACAGATGGCTGTGGAGTCTTATCGACTGTATCGTTTTTCAAGACTATTCATGGTATAAACCCTTCCTTCATCAAATCTGAGCCGGAAGATATCACGGATATTGATGACACCGATATTGTCCTTCGTCTACCACCACCAACGAACACTGGTGGAACTAGCAGGCTGTCCCAGAGGATCGTTTTCCCAGTTGACCTATCTTATTACTTTTGATTTATACTGAAAAACAGTTGAATATAATTTTGATTAGTTTCATATCTCAAATAAATAGTTGAACAACAAAAGTTAGTAAAGACCTCTCTGTATATTGTGATACATTATTTTCAATAGGAACATATAGTCCCAGAGTGCCCCGAGCCCTGTCCCAATGTGCCCCGACATAGGGGCACTCTGGGACAGTGTACAATGCTCTCTGTTTTTCTCACAACTTTTTTCTAGACTGGTAAACTGCCAAATGGTTATTATCATGTAGTTAACAACACATCAAACTATATATGTGTATAGTTTGAAGATGACCATCCCAAAAATAAACGGTCTGTGGCCAAATAGGTGAAATTTGTCCCAGAGTGCCCCCGCCTCCCCTACTCCTTGTATTTACTATGTATCAATGTATATGTTTTATTTGTTATAGTCTGTCTCAACTCACTCAGCTCAAGGTACTGTATCTATATGGTAATAACTTCAGTGGTGGGCTACCCACAGTCATTGCTGAGATCTACAGTTTGAATGAACTCCACCTGCATAGCTGTCAGCTGACAACCCTACCTGAGGGGTGAGTCTAAGAAGTAGTAGATATTACACAACAATAGAAACAGTTTTATTATTTTACACATCAAGTCTTTAATTCAACAGAAAACATTGTTGGTAATGTTGTAGAGGTTTTTGACCTTCACCCTACTTCAATGAAAGTTTCAGCACAATTAATTAAATGCCGATATTGTCACTCTATCAAGGAAGGCCAAACATAAGATGTTCTTGTATCGATTTGTATACCATTGAGCAGGGATAGGACCAAACACAATAGAATTTCAAAATGAAGTATTTTTCAAGTTTTCAAGTACTTAACTTTGTATTTGAATTTTATAATTTCAAAACTGGGGTATTTGAACTTTATTTGAACTTTTTCAGCTTCAGGTAATTGAATTTTATTTGAATTGGAATGTTTTCAATTGTAGGTACTGGAATTTTATTTGGATTTGTTATTTAGAGTTGGTCCTATCTCTGCCATTGAGTTATATGTACTATATTGGTTGGTAATTGTTGTACTGTTGTGTACACAGTAGTACTCCTTGTATTTACTATGTATCAATGTATATGTTTTATTTGTTATAGTCTGTCTCAACTCACTCAGCTCAAGGTACTGAATCTATCTGATAATAACTTCAGTGGTGGGCTACCCACAGTCATTGCTGAGATCAACAATTTGAATAAACTCTACCTGGGTAGCTGTAAGCTGACAACCCTACCTGAGGGGTGAGTCTAAAGCCCTGGTCACACGAGACCGAATCCCTGACGAAACTGTCAACGAAACTATTTTTTCAAGCCCAGCGATTTCGTTGCTGAGCAAACCGAGCGAATATTTCAGTTTCGTCGTGATCAAGCAATGCTAGGTTTGGGAAAATCGTTGGTTGCGATGCTTGCATGTGATTGGACCATTGGACCAGATAAGCTCATTAATAGGTTTATTTTCTATGTTCTGTTATTGGCTGGTCTCCAATGTCAGGGTCATTCACAACGAACGCATGGTTTCCATAGTAGTAGCACATTTGTTTTTTGAATAAATAATTATTTCTTTTATTATATTCATAATGAGTTTTAAATAAATGAAAGATAATAATAATAATGATAAATTATAATCAAACAATTGGAATAGTACTGGCTGGTCAAACTTGGCTATTTATTAAAATAATCTATTCCAAACCTTGCTTCATTCTTCCATGCTTTTACATCACGCAGTAAAGTATGAGTAGGCCCGCGCACAAAACGTAATCCTCTGTCATTGGATGAAACTAGTGATCGCTAGGCGTAACGAACTAATTATAGTTCTCGTGTGACCAGCACAACGAAACTATTATCGTTGCACCTCGGCGATTTTCTAAAAAAGTTTGTTATAGTTTCGTTTATCGGTCTCGTGTGACCAGGGCATAAGAAGTAGTAGATATTACACAACAATAGAAACAGTTTTATTATTTTACACATCAATTCTTTAATTCAACAGAAAACATTGTTGGTAATGTTGTAGAGGTTTTTGACCTTCACCCTACTTCAATGAAAGTTTGAGCACAATTAGTTAAATGACATCGCTGTCACTCCACACCTCAAACATGACAACTAATACTGTAAAATGTCAGATGCCAACTAACTTCTGCTGATTTTCTGCAGTGGTCACAATATATAAGATATAAAACAGGCAATATCCTGTCTGATTGAGGCTCAACCAATCACAGACATAAATATTTATACAACCCATTAACTTGCCTCGCATAAATTTAATCAAATAATGCGCTCAACATCTAGCCAATGGTATCAGCCAATCACAGTCTAGTATGTTCATCTTCTGACGAGGCAGACAACTCCTATCTTCAGTTTTGTTTACTATTGTATATCATCAATGCAGTTTTGTTAACAATCATGTGGGTCCACAGGCTAACAAGCTATATATACATATCACTATATAATAAAATATGCAGCCACTCAAACTGGCTGTTAGCGTGTCACAAAGATTTGGTTGTTGGGATAATTTTTGTAATTCTTCACCCAAACTGCATTGATTAGTGCTCTCAGTATATTTGCCTGCTATATCCATTATATTGCCTACTCTATAGGTCTGTAGTATTAATTCTTGTTGAAATCCATCACAATACTATATTATATTGAAACTAAACGTATTGACGTATAGTTTTCCAAACATTTACCTTATCTCAAATCTGATCTGACCGAAAGTTTTTTTTCACCGGTTTACAAAGGATAATGACAGTTTTCAGTCAGTTTTCTAAAACAAAATTTGAAGTTTTAGACTAAATAAATGGAAAATTAACACTACGAGTTGGACACCTTTCAGACACGAACGGAAGGAAACAAATTTTTTTATCGGTTTTATCTCATTTCTGCCATTATTTCTTGTATTACACAGTAAATAGAGTGGGAGTTATGAATGTAGGAGGGGGTGGAGGGGGCTCAAGTAGAATGGGGAAGGGGGAGGAGTGTGATGGGTAAGAAATGAACAACCAGAGTTTCTCAGCTATCCCTGTTGTAGCCTACGTAGACAACTTTAGTTCCTGGTTTGGGTTGGCTCAAAGGTAGCTGTAGTTCCCCAGAGTAGGCATTGAAGATGTGTAGGAGGGTTGTGGTAGTGACAGGAGGCAGAGGGTGTAATGGAGTGCAAGAGATGGAGGTAGGAAGGCTGCAGTTGAACAAGTTTAGCATGAGTTTATTAATTTATAATAGAAAGTCTGGGTCGTGTGAAATACAGCTATTGTTAAATAACTAAACAGAAATATCACAAGTAGTATAAGTTTTAATATATCTAAATAACGCGGTGGACTTTGGCCTCACCTTCAGTGACACAACTGCTCAACACTGCAGCTAATGTGCTACAGGACTGGTTAGTCTCACACAACTGCTCAACACTGCAGCTAATGTACTACAGGACTGGTTAGTCTCACACAACTGCTCAACACTGCAGCTAATGTGCTACAGGACTGGTTAGTCTCACACAACTGCTCAACACTGCAGCTAATGTGCTACAGGACTGGTTAGTCTCACACAACTGCTCAACACTGCAGCTAATGTGCTACAGAACTGGTTAGTCTCACACAACTGCTCAACACTGCAGCTAATGTGCTACAGGACTGGTTAGTCTCACACAACTGCTCAACACTGCAGCTAATGTACTACAGGACTGGTTAGTCTCACACAACTGTACTGTAATTATTTCCACTCTGAACCTCCTCCTTTACGAACAATCTAGTAGCTGTCTGCTACAACAGATTCCACAGTCTTTCCAGCTGTTCCCAGGATTCTATCCAGAGTTGGGGCACTCAACAACCTCTCCTCTACTATCTACTCTCCACAACTCTGACCTCCACTCCAACCAATAGCCAACAAGCTTAAACCATGATAAAAATTTAAGATTTAATAAATTTATTATTACCGACAGTCCGGAATGTAACAGACCAAAGCAAGATCCTAAAGTTACCTGCCAGGCAGTGCCAGTAGCCTTGCTTTTATTAAAATATTTACAGGATATCTGCAAGTTAAAAAAAAGCAACTACCAATCACAATAATTTAGTGAGTTTGAGTGAGAAGTTAGATTTTTGAATAGGTTTCATCCACCCTTACCCCCTGCATCCACCCCTGGCCACCCACGTACTATCCCATAAGTGCCTAGCTACTGCTGAACTGACTACTTTTCTCCCCACCAACGGTATATGAACTAAAGACAGCTAACATCTACACCCATAGAGCACACTTGTACCCTCCACCTACCAGGTCCCTGCTACCCACAACCCTCTCTCCCTTTCAACTTCTTCACAAAGTTCTCTCCTCCAGCAAGTTGGAAGGCTCTATGAACAAAAGGATAGACTTCAGCCCCTGCACACATAAACTAAAGTGGGGGAAGTTATGCTCTCCCAAGTGATAACAGATGGTAACTTCTAAACCAAATGATGGCCAAGAGATGAGGAGTTATAGCCAAGAGTACAAGTGACCTATGACAGCTAAGATCAGAGAGAGACAGACAAGCCAATGCCCTAGTTACAGATGTATTGGACTACTAATGGGAAGGCTTATAAATGCACCAATAGGAAGTGAACTTTCAAGTGAATGTGTTTTCTGTGTAAGAAGGACCAAATGTAGTATCTAGTTAGTCTTGAATTAGGATTGTTACTAAATAAAGTACCGTACTTTTCGCTATTACAACTATTAATGTTTGGTTGACTTTTAATCTGTGTAGTGTGTCTGGAGGGTTGCCATAGTTGAGTTCTGTCTCAACTGAGTTTTTGTGTTGACTTGGTAGGGTGCTTTGTATTAGGTCAAGGTAGAGCGTCTCTATTGTAAGTCAAGGTCAAGGTTGAGTGACTCGGACCTTATTCAAGTACTCGTACCTTAGTCAAGTACTCGGATTTTGGTCGAGTGAACCAGGATTTTAGTCAAGTCATTCAGACTTGGAGTTTTACTGATTCTAACGAAGAATTAGAAAAGTTCACTTTGAAATAATTCCAAGACAACATCTTGTTGTTCTGCAAGTTTTTGCCTATTTCAACTTTTCTTGTTAACAATATCTTTCCCTACAACAAAGACAATAACTCCGACATAGATAGGCTATCTTTAAATTACTTTGGTTTCAGCTGCCACAGGAGATGCAGGGGGTGTGGTTTAACATTTACTTCTTGCTACAAAATACATTAATCTGTAGCTATAGCCTTTCTTTATCACTCAGTGCTCTCTAGACAAATATTTAATAGCAGTGACAAAGTATACAAGGCAGCAGGCACACGGTGGGAAGATGTAACATCAACATTAGTGTTACATACAGAATATATATACTGTCATATGGTACACTATCTGAGGCTACCATTGGCCCCCAACCATAGCTGTAGATAAAGGGCAAGGTCAAACTGATTTTTGACAATTCTAAATAGAAAGAAAAATATTCACTTTTATATCTATTTATAGTACGATAATATTCCTTTCAGCAGCTGTGTGTAGCCTGAGTACAATAATCAGAGGCTTGGGCAATACCAACAGACATAATTATTGATCCTGATAATTGTGACATCAGCGAGAGTGCACAACTCCAATTTTCAACCACCATTAATGGGACAGTTTAGAGGTTGTTACAAACAAACAAACCTGGTTCCCTTTGTTTTATGGATAACATGAATCTTGGCCCAAACTATTTTATGCAGGCAATTGTACATAATAACAGGACTATGTCAGCCTAACAAACATTAACGGTATGTAGCTGTTGTAATTGTTAGCTAGCAAACCTTGTTTCCTGCGTTAATGGCAACTGCAAACACTTATTTTCTGCATTTATAAAGTGTTTCAATTAAACAAAACTTAGATATTTTGCCACAGTCAAAATGAACATTAAACACTGATATTCTGTTGTTTCTTGTGTAAATTATGGATGTTGTCATGCCTATACTAGATGTGAGATCTGAATAAAAACAAAACATGGAGTATACAAACTGCATTGATGATATAGTTATTGCATTATAGCCCAACCCTTGTCTTGGGATGTGAAAAGTTGTTTTCGCTCCAAAACCAGGGTGAAGTTACAATAAAACTGACATTTCACAAGATTTCATATTATTACATGTACTTTTCAATTAACCATACAAAGATTTTTAAACAGAGAAAGCAAGCACTTTTACAATATTTCAACTTTGAATTTTCCCACAAATAAATGTAGGAGTCGCTATTCAAACTCCGTATGAATGGAATACCTAAATAAGTGAACTACCAGTTGCTAAAGGGGTTTGTGTAATGAGCTTGAGTTCACCCAATGAATGTTTGTTACTTAGTATACTCACATATGTACCAGTCTCAACCACTCACTAAAGTTTTGTGTTGTCTAGCCACTGTTTGATTTATTTGTTTTGTTTATTTGAGCTTTTTATTTAGCTTTCAGAACCTGAAGCAGCTGAGGAAGCTCTTCCTTGCATCGAACAAGTTTAAGCATCTCCCTGCTGCAGTCTACAAACTCACTGAACTAGAGATACTAAGTCTCTTCTATAATAGTGAACTAGAGAGGATAGAGGATGACTTGCTGCATCTCACAAAACTCAAGTTTTTGCACTGTGGAGGGAGTGATTCTCTTGTTTACCCTCCATACGCTGTGTGCAGGCAAGGAGTGACTGCAGTGAGAAAGTTCTTCAATGACCTCAAACTAGCTAAAGGAATAGAGAAAACCGTTGTGCCAGTCGCTATCATTGGAAAAAGCATGTCAGGTAAATCAAGTGTTGTTAAAAGTCTTCTGAGTGGTCAGCGCACTTTGTCTCATCGCCAAGTCAACTCTCCATTAGACGAAACAACCAAAGTGTTTGAGTTGAAAGACTTACAGCTACCAAGTTCTCAGCTCAAATTGATTGACTTTGGTGGCAATGATGTCTACCAAATTGCGTACAGAATGATGATTAAAGGGCAATACTTACCTCTCGTAGTGGTCAATATTAAAGAGTTTTCCTCTCTTTCATCATCTCTTGGGACCAAGGAGGCAACCAGGAAGGTGTGCTTGGACTGGCTAGCACACCTTTACCTGGCTTGTCCCAGGTTGGGTCGTCCCATACTCGTAGTCACTCATGTGGACACAATGGAGAGTGACACCGCTAAGCGCTGTGTCAGAGAGCTTCTCAAACAAGTTGAGATTATTCGACAGGAAGTGCTGAAAGAAGAAAAAGAGCGACAAGCTAAACACACTTTGAGTTTCCACAACATACCGCATCTCTCCAACACAGATGTCTCCCTGTTTGCTCCTGATGACATATTTGAGTTTGGTGACATCACAACAACTTCCGACAACATCCAAAGTCTTAAGAACAACCTAGAAGAACGCAGCAAAGACTTCAAAGTTGTCATTCCCCGGCTGTGGGAAGAGTTGGCATCATTCATACACAACCATGCAGACACACCGTACGTGTCTATCGCTGATGTAACATCAAAGTATTCTACCGAAGACTGTCTTGTCATATTGAGATACATGCACAACATCGGTGACATTTTGTGGTTTGAGAACATGGTTGGCCTTAAAGACTACATATTCCACCAAATCCCTGCTGTCACTAAAATGATGACGGTTCTCTTTCATCACAGCTCTGAGGATCAATGGAAGAAGCGATTAACCGATTTCTTACCATTTGTCTATGACGGCCAGTCAATCAGCAAAAAGAAATACAGATCACTGATTCAGAGGTTCATATCGTCTGGAGTAATCGATAGAATCCTTCTGGTCCATCTGCTTGAGAAAGAGTCTCAGTTTCCACCTGATGTAGCTCTTGATTTACTTCAGTGCTTTTGCATCGTTTTTGGACCAATCGAAAGTAGAGCTGGAATTGACTACGTGATTTCATTTTTTGCTCCGAAGTCCAAAGATGATTCATGGAAGACTGATGGACCCCTACAGTTACGTGCAGACATCGTACTTGGGGGTCTGACCCTCCCAAAGTATGTACATCAACTTATAACAGTGACAGTGTTAAACCGTTGTTTGGACTCTACTGACAGCATTGAAGTTACTTACAATGGCGCTACAATCTACCACGGAGAGAACACTACACATCTGGTACACAATTTTGTGAATGGAATAGTGACATTACAGGTCTCAACTCCTTTGAGCCTACTCGCCGACTCCTGGAAACGCCTTATAGACACAGCTCAGCCGGTGTTCTCATTGATCTCTCAAGAGTGGAAAGCTTGTCATGTGTCATTCAAGTTCTACTGCTCCCACTGCCTCTTTCTCAATGACCCAAGTCCTGCGCTTGAAGTTGACCCCCGATGGTTTCAAACCCACTCGAACATCAATTCAACCGCTGTGGAAGAAGCATCAGTTTTGGTAGAAAGATTTCAGGGAATACAACCAGTTACCTGTGACAGAGAGGCAGAAGTCAAGAAGAGCAAGAAGCCTTCAGTTCCCAAGCCATTCAAGTATCCATGTAAGTCAATAGCACACTTGTACATTGGTGGACAAATGGTAGCGACTGTAACTAACAAAAAGCTGTATGTACGCAAATGCTTAATAAAGATACACATATTAAAGTCTATCAGCTTCCTTAGATATGACTTGGATGTGATTTCAGGCTGCGAGTTGTCAGAGAGTGAAATCCAGAAACTAGAGGAATATCTCGCAAACCTTGAGTCCAACCGGTACCCAAGAACTGCTGGTAGAGTACACATAACTGTACATTACATAACTTTGTGTGAAGAATGTTGGTTTAAAGTGGTGAAGTAAAGCTATTGCAACAATGCTATTGCCACTTATTGGTTTCTGTGAAGTTCTGACTAGCTAAGTGACTCTTATACCATTTTGGTTCCATTTATACAAAACCTGTAAGCCTCCCTTCTAATGGTTATTCAGGCCTAAATAGTTGCCACCTGCTTTGGTTGGCTGACTAATATGCCCACTTTTACGTCTCCCGCTATCAACCGTATTACCTCCACGTAATGGCAGTCTTAACATGATGCTGTTTGACAACCAGACTGCATTATACCAGCTTTACTTCCTAATTATAAAACTGATGAAAGTTTGATAAAATGGTCGACCCCAAACAAAAATAGTTTTTCTTTCTTCATTCATGGATACTTCATCTCGATGTCACTTCATTGTCAATCTGCTATTGTCTTATACACTTAATTGACTTGGTGTAACACCAGCTGTATGTATGATACAGCTGCCGAAGGTGCTGCCGAAGGTGCTGCCAAAGATGCTGTTGTAGGTGCTGCTGAAGGTGCTGCCAAAGGTGCTGCTGAAGGTGCTGCCAAAGGTGCTGCCGGAGGTGCTGCCGAAGGTGCTGCAGGTAGCAGACTACCAGAGGGAAAGAGAGTACAAGAGAGAGTTGATGTATTATCTGCCATAAAGAATGAGGAACAATGGGGTCCTACAGTTACCTCTCAGAAAGCCATAAAGTTGGTACCTTTGAAGAAAACATGGAGAACAAAACTTCCCTCCAAAGAGGTAATACTTGAGGTTTTTTGTACATAAAACTGTTTGTCAAGTTAGACTAAAGCTCCAAGTCCTCCGTTGACTCTTGGTGATACATTGTTATCTTGTAGAGAGAGCCGAGCTTTGGTGTGCAAGTGAAATAGAATCGCTGCATACTTTTTGCAAGGCAAATATATTTCTAGCCACTTGGATGTGAATGTTATGGCCACAGCTAATAAAACAGCTCACACCTGACTGGAGTTTGAACTCATGGCTTTAAATCAAAACTACTGAGCTCAAAGTGGGAAAAGTCAATCTTATTTGAAAAGAGTTAAATGGCTGGATGATACCGTACAGAGAGTAAAATGTCTCCCATTAGAGTGGTATGGCGTGTAATTCTAAACTCTTATGGGCATGTCACACGAGCCAGAATATCACCCGTATCAGTCGTTCCCTTGCACAGGATGATACATCCAGCGCAGGGTGAAGCAGAATAAACATGATCGATTTTTCATCCTGTCCATCATGCTGTGATTGGTTGTCTAGCCCACAGCGATTCCATTTGCGAGGTCATATTGATTTTCTGTATGTTTACAAAGATCATATAAGTTTGTAATATAGTAATACACATTATAATAGTTATATGGTCGTTGGTGTTCATCTAAAACTAACCCGAGCAAATAATTATTAAAATAACTATCGTTTGTGGGAAAAAATACAAATAAATAATTTGATGGCATAAAAGTTTAAAGGATAACGGATAATGATAATAATAATAATAATTTAATAATTATTTGACTAATAATGATAAAATTGATAATCAAAAATACGTTTCAATAAAGAAAAATATCATGAAAATAATCACAAACATAAAACCATTGTGAAACACACAAAATACTAAGCCTGCTCTTATGCTGTGTACGAAATCCAAGGTTTATTGCTTGTTTTAACTGACTCAGTTGTATGATCGACTCCTCAAATAGCCACATCAATGTAAGTAACACTGTCCACAGTGCTGTGTATGTGTAGATAAATGTCATAAAGTTGTCTATACTGTTAGTAGGTTTGGTCTCCATGGTTAGCTATATGTGGTGTATCTACATAACAGATCAGTGTTAGTTCCATATATGTTAGTCAAACGGAATATCATTGCTCACTTTCACTTCATTCACTCCCCATTCACCACCCCATTAATGCTGGGGCTAGGTTGGGTAGTGAGTGTCTTTTTAAGTTGTTTCCATGCTGAGCTATTCCATTTACTATTGAATTTTAGAGTTGATGTTGATCTCTCTTTCCATTAATGTAGATAGTTTGACTGGCCAGTTGTTAGTTCTAGACTAAACTGTATTGATGTGAAAGCATATCAGGTTGATATACATCATTGGTCAATTGGGAGTTATTTACTCAATTATACTTTATAAGAAAGAGCAGACAACTTTTATTAAGTTAGTACTGATATTGAAATACAGAAAAATGTTCAGAGTTGTCATCTCTACAATAATTTGAGCTAAACAATTTCATAAAAGCTACAGGGAAACACAAACTGATGATTTTGATCATAACACTCCGATGCTCAATCGAACACTGCGTCTGTCATTTCAATTGCCAGTCAGGCTGGTGTGGCATACTATCCATGGCCAGACCCTGACTCTGGTTACTGCAGACAGGCTCTTGTGGCGAGGGCATTACATGTACTTTGAGTAGACATGCAATCGTGTGAAGTGGTAGCTAATGATACTTTTGAATCTCCTTCAGATTCAATAAAAGGTTTTTAATAGACAAATTACAATACAACAGATACTTGACACCATCTACTCTGTTTGCAGAGGGACCAGGCAAGAGACAAACAGACATCTACAACTACCTCCACCATCCAGTCTGCTACAACTACAGGTATGTACTAGTGTAACGGATGAGAGATTTAGGCAACGCGCATTATTCATCTATTTTCTACTGTCAGTTTTTTATCAACCAATGATACAAAGTTATTCACAACCTTTCACTTGGTGAACTGCTCTGTTGTATTAGCAAAGTAGCACTCACTTTTGGCAGGCATCCAAAACATGCTACAAACATGTGCCTTTCCCTTTCATTAATTCAAGGATGTCAAATAGTTTCATTATATGACAACTGACTGTTACAAACCAAAGCCATTCCAGGCCTAATGACTGACTACTACAGTTTGACTTGTTTGAGCATCTCTCCTTCATAGAATAATACTTTTGATCTTTCAGAACAGCAGCGCTTTGGTTTGCATCTGTGTGTCTGTGTATGTGTGCGTGAGTTGGCAGTCTGTGTGTGTGTGTGTGTCAGGGTGTGTCGTGCTCGCAAGCTAGCATGCGTACTACAGTCACAGTTGACATCTCAAAGTGCATTCTGTTTGCCTGAGCTGGTGACTAAGTCTGATTTGTTACTAAATGCTTGAATAAACTCAAACATTTGACTTTCTTTTTGTGTTTTATAGCCGTCTATCCTCAAAATAGTTTTAGAAATTTATAGATGTCAGTAAATGGAAAAAGTTTGTACAAACTGAATGGGTAATGCTCCACCAAGACTGTGGTTCACTGATTTTGGTAGAGAGTTCAAGGTCATTACTTTGTCCATGTAACTCGTGCTCTGTTGAAATTCCTCTACCAAAGGCTTAACTATAGGTTAAATACTCAAAGATATGTTATAGTGCAAGTGTTTGTATCTCTAATACGAATGTTGCTCATTGTACATGATATATACCCAGATGGAAGCATTGCTGGTGCCAGCTCTTCACTTGTTGGATCTTCCACAGCTGCAGCTAGTTCACTCGTGTCTCAAGACTTTGTCTACTATGAGTATATAAATGACCAAATATACAATGACAACTAGAAAGTCTCCTTAGCATTGGAGTTGTGCTCCCTTGGTTCAATGATCGTGAGTATATGAGCCATTTTTCGATGCGTTCACTTGACGTTTCATTTCAAAGAGAATACCTGGCTCTCAGTTGGTTACATAACTATACTAGTATACTTTTTGTGTACGACAAGTTTTATTATCAGAAAGTATACATCGACCTGTTTGTCTCTAGCCATCAATCCATAACCAGTGCTCTCTTGAGAAGGGTGTGGTTAAAGTGAAGGCCTCAAGAAGCATCTGATAACTCTAAGTAGGCTAAGATTGTCAGCTAACAGATGTATTGTAGTCAGTAGCACCACCAGGATTTTAATGGTGGAGTCAGAGGTGAAAAAATTTACCTTTTCTTTATTCTTTTTTTATGCGTGGCTGGTGCTAGAGAAAAAGTGGGGGTTTCTCTATTGGGTGTGGGAGGGTTTGGAGGTGCTAGGAGAAGGGGGGGAGGGTTGAGTCATCCCTGTGTGGGTGATGTTAGAGGAGAAGGTGGGGACATTTTTGTATCAGTAGTGCTATGAGGGGTGTGGGCTTTTCTTGTGTGGAGGTATTAAAGGGTTTAGGATTGGCTTTGCAAGATGCACTTTGTGTGTAGAGTTGTTCTCTCATCAATCATTGTAAAACTATTGAGAAAAATCAATTGCACTAAAGTGCTAGAGGTTTGTAGAGGTCTATGTAAGTCTATGACAACACAGTCAACAAAAGGGGCCATCTGCGAGCCGCAGTTCCATTATGATTTTATATAGTATATTCCAACAAGCAGTTTCTACCATTTTAATTGGGTTTTCAATTTAGAAGTACCTTCTAAAAATCTTAATTACTGTTATTTGATGCTTTTTAATTTTTTCTTGAAAAGATAACCAGTATTTCAGATTTAATCATTGTCGTTGTAGTGAATAAAAACAACATAAGAAATACAATTTTGGTATTGTTTTTTCTATCTAATATTATTATAAAATTATACTAATGTTATTGTTTCACTTGAAAACTATTATTTTGATAAAAATCTTCCATCAATTTTTTTTTGATTTCAATCACAAACACTATCACATGTAAACCTGTGTATACATAATAGCGTGCTTACCTAAGATGAAACAATTTGCAGACTAGAGAAAAACAGCTCCAAAAAAATTAAAATTTGTTGCAATCTCATTTCTGTGCAATCCAAAAAGTCTCTGCATAATTCCAATATTTAGGAGACCATACTTCTATACAAACAACCCAAAACTTTGAAATCTCGCTTAATAGCTCTATATAACTTGTTGCGTCTCCGGGGAAAAGATGGTGTTTTGGTAAGCGCTGACCGAGTCTATAGGAATCGTCTTTCCGATGAGAGGGCAACTCCAGATAATTTTTCTGAACACATTTCAACCTCAAAAAGTTTAAATTAAATCAAATCCTCTCCAAATTAGGCGTCCTTGGCCGTTGAACAGAAGGGTGGGGAGGGAGGCTTCATTGTGTGGGTGGTGTTGAGGAAAGAGTGAGTCCATTTTCGAAGGTGGTTTTGGCGGGAGGTTGAAGGCCTTTCTTGTTTGGCCGGTGTTAAGGGAAAACTGAGGCCCCTGCAGAGGGTTGATTGGGTGGAGGAATGGGAAATGGAAGAAACAGAGTTTCAGCTTTTAATTCTCCGTCACTTGACTCTTTACACCAATGACCTTCAACTTTCTCTTCTGTACGTTAGAGCAATGACTGTTTGAAGTCAAGCACCAATGGTCTATAGTTACCTCATGATATACTGATGCATAAAAACACTCATATTGTAAATAATTCTGGTATTTTTAACTTCTTGGTGGGGGATGAAATTAGAATTACCATTTTCACATACGCTAATATATATAATGGTTAATAAGATGGAAAATGCACATTGCATAATATAAAACATTTTAAACTGAGCGCTGAATGATTTAAAGAGTCAGGGTTGGAGAGAGGTTGGGGGAAGTGAAAAATGTTGCTACTTTCTTCAGCCTAATTTTATGTTAAACATGTAAGATAATCATCTGAGAGCCATTAAACTTGCAATTACTACCTGATCAGTTTGTGTTTTTTTCAAACTTTTCACAGAGAAATGAAACAAATTGAATTGCTTAAGAATGCTGCCACTCAACTGGCACACATCAACCCTCATACAACTGCTTGAAAAACTAAGTTTTGCTCTGCGGTGTTAGGTAACTGACAAAAGTTATTGCGTAATATGGGGAATGCAAAATTTCTGTGAAAAATGAATATAACACATACTTCAATAATTGTTTTTTTATAATGCCGCATGTTTTGCAAATCACGACAAGTATTGCACTACTAATGGCTGGCTTCTGCAATGGAAATTACAAATGACAGCTTCTCATCTTATTAATTGTGACATTATAAGTCATCTGCAGTCAACAAATTTAGATCGATGCCGGGTCTCTAACTGTTGCTGCCAGTGTTTCCTGTCCAAAAAACAATTTATGCTGCTGGTGAAAGTACGAGCCTTCATATGCAAAACTTTTGTGATTTAGCCACATAAACTCTCAAAGATTTTTCCGCCGAGCTTGGCTCCGTACCCCGCTGCCCCCTAGCCCCTCCAGAGTGCTGCCCTCAACCCCAGCTGTGAAAAGAACAACCTATTTAAATCCTAGGGGCGCCCATGCTTTAAATAACATGTGCAGTCTATCAAAATTTTTGAGAAATTAATTTCAGAGATCATATTCAGCAACCCTTTATATAGCTAATTGATTTGCTCCATGTCTGTTGATCTACGTCTATGTTGGAAAAGTTGCATAAATGCTATAAAAAGATTGACGGCGATCGCTTTTGATTCAAAAACCATGGCTTTGTAAACCTTTCAAGCCATTCCAAAATGGTTTAGATTATTTTAAAACAGTCTATTTCGAAATAGTTTCTAGGGTTTGTAGACAGTTCATATTATTTGTAAAGTATTCAAATGTTTTGTAATTTTGTAAACCATCTAAACCATTTCTAAGCTGTTTGATTATTTACAAACAACCATGCGCTTTGTAAAATTTTTGGTTGCTTTACAGGAAATACAGTTTTGTTGCTCGAGATCCCACAACTGCTAAGGCTGAAAGTTTATTACAATCGGAGACCCGGTTTTTCAATATAGTTTTTTAGGCTATTTTACTACCATTCTACTACTGATTATTTTCTATGTAGAAGAACTGTCCAGACTATTTCAAAACTGCTTATATGCATTGAAAGTGTCTAATGTTGTGAGCCACCATAGTATCCTAGACTGTTTCCTTTTTGTGGTTGAATGAAGGTTTGTCAATCATTATAATGGGTGGAAAATAACTGTTACGTCAAAATTAATTTTTTCTTTCGTAATTATTTATTATAAAAGATAAATTTACCCAGTAGGTGCTGGAAACTATTAGAATATTAAAATCACCATTTTAACGCAATTCCCTTTGACAGGAAGTATATTTAAATTGAAAAAAATGAACTTTTCTCAAATTAAAACAACGAATTATTTTTTTCTCATACTTTTTTTCATTTTTTTTTTAACTAAAATTTTTGTTCATCAGTTTTTGTATATATTTCTAATTTATGTGCAGTTACAAATATCTGGGACCAGAGGGAACAATAGAACATAGAGGGGTACAAAGAGGGCAGGAAATGGATTGGACAACCTCCATAAAAAATCCCAGCAGATTTTCACCAAAATTGATCCTCACCAGCTCACTTGGATCCCTTTAGTGCAGTTGTACTAACATAGCACCCACAACTAACATGTAAAACAATTCACTTTACTCTTTCTGACTGTTTTAGATGGAGTTAGCCTGAGATCTTACCTGAGACAACTCTAACATTGTAAATGTGTGGGCTGATACTTGTACACAGTGGGATTGTCACATACTACTTGTATACATCGTACACTTCATCCATAGATATACTATGTCTATATACTAACATATATATATTGTACTCTGTTACTTTCACATGGCTAGCTGACTTGTATTATCTTTTATAGCTGTTATTTCACTCTTAGAGTTGTCTTCTCTCTCTTGTGTTTCATTATTTTATACCTTGTGTGTATCGGCTTTGTTCTTTGTTTGAGCTTTTGGTTATTGCTTACTGGGTGAGTAATCTGCTCGTGACCCACAATGCTTTGCTGAGGTCAATGGTACTGGGTGTATATTTATATTTGGCTGACATCTTGATTTCTGTCTGTCAAACACCACAGTTTTGTGTGCTGTTCAATAACCCCGACCTGGTTTGATCAATTTATCTTTGATTTGCTTTTTTACATTTAGTATTACACAACAATTGCTCTTTCCATGTCTTACTACAATCACTTCTCTAACAATATTGTAATGCTTATGTAAGTTTTATCTTTTGCCTGCTTGATAGAATAAAATAGCTGCTAGTAAACAAAAGTTTTTGCCATTCTTTAAGACATTCTTGTCCACAGCCCAAGAACTAAACAGGAAGTCACCTGATATTGTAAAGGACTTGTGCACAGAGCTCTACTGAGTCACAACTGTTTTAACTTCCAACTAAAGTGCTCAGGCTAAATTTACCTTGGCTGGCTCAGTGCCATCTGTACTAATCTGGATAGAGTTAGTACAACTGCGGCGAATTTCCGTGTTGGAATTCCAGACTGATCAGACGGGATTCTAGCAAAATAATGTACTTTATTTCCTATCTCTACACTAGGGCTTACAGCAAACAAGTGTTTACACTAGCTGTCCAAAACAAACTCTGATCAATATGGCAATAAATGCAATATTTATAAATCAAATTATGCTAATGAGCAATTGACTTACACGCAGTCATTGGCTAAAATAGTTCTACCCAAAGATTAAGTAAAGTCCTTTATCAATACATCAGTTTGTGCTTCTCCAGGAATTGATGAGCCCCACTTGTCTTTAAAAGCAACAGGCTCAAGGCATTTCATCTTTACTAGCGGTAAAGGTCCTTCTCACATCACTCAACTAGCTTTGCATGTTTTGAACATTTTCTTCTGCTTTTTTGTACTCGGACAACTCTGTGATGTTTGTCAATTCTATTGAAGCGTTTCGCTTTCTCTTCATTGTTAAATCCTCCATTGAGAGCAACAAAGACACTTCAAGCATTACCCCGCAAATTGCAATGAGATGAGAAATGTGCAGCAGGCAAGGGGAGATAAACAAGAAGCTTCGGTGAGATATTTAAGTCTAAGTTATATTTTGTTTTTTAAAATGTATAATAAACCAATAATCAATAATTGTTGGTTAGTTACGTTATGTAATATGAGTGAGTAGGTCTATGCATATAGACAAGCAACCATTGTGTCTCTCTATATCACATGAAAATAACAATTTTTGAAAGTTTTTTTCTTGTTCTTATTTTAGATGCATGATATCATGACAAGATGGAACAGTACATATGCTGTGGTACAACGTTTCATAGATCACAGGGAATCAGTGGATGAATATCTTTTACAGTCGAATCATTCAACTTTGCCTAAACTGATTACTGGTGATTGGGATAAGTTAAGAAACTTGGTGAGTCTCTTGCAGCCTCGCAAGGAAGCTACGGAGCCGCTAGGTGGTGAAAGTATGTTAGCGTATCCATTATACTTCCTTTATTGGCAAGTTTACTACATGTCAATGCTCAGGATGATGACAATCCTGCTTATGTTTGTCGTTTCGAACAAGCTCTATGCACTGATATAGAAACACGCCGTTCTACTTTGGCCCAAACCAAGTTTCTGAAAACAGCTATAGCCCTAGATCCTAGACATGAGAGGTTAAAGTGTATTCCAGCAGAAGACCGAGCAGACGTGTGGATTCATATTGGAGACCTCACAAAGTTGCAGATACAGCAGGCCAATGCCGATTTGATTGATGGCGTTGAAGGACCTGTGAAACTATCCAAGCTCAGTTATGAATCCACAGATGATGAGGAAGATGATGCAAGTGTTGTTGTAAACAACGCACAGGAAGAAGCCTGCAGAATGGTTATGGCTTGCAGGCAGCTTGCTTCGATAAGTGATGACCCGCTTGCATGGTGGCACAGAAATCAAGGATCACATGACCCATTGGTCAAACTTGCCAAACAGTATTTGTCATGTCCGGCCACAAGCGTTCCTAGTGAGAGACTATTCAGTGTAGCTGGAATATTATATCGAAGAAACGAGCATCGTTGTTTCCTGCTAATGCTAACACATTGGTTTGTTTAAATAATTGGCTGTAGACATTATTGTGTGAGTGACTTTTCACATTGGATGTTTGTTTATATATGTTATTTCACTGTTTCATAAATAAATTCATAAATTGCAATACATATACATGCATTACAACTTAAGTCTAACCAACTTTTACTTCTTGCCAACTGGAATGTGATATGAGTGCTTATTGACATTTAATGCTTAATGTATCAGCTATTACAGTAATATCGCAGCAGAACAACTTTACAATTCCATGTCATGTTACTGGACATGTAGTAAGACAGACAACACCAAAGGTAATGACAGATTTACGTGAAACAGTCTGCATGTTGCAATAAATGCTGCGCATAGAAGCAAAATTAACATGAGTACGATGAAAAAAACATTAAAAGTAAGATTAATTGCAGATTAATCTGAATCTCATTAAAGATTAATCGCAATTAGAGTGGTTAATCTTTCAACAGTCTTGCATTTTATGTGTATATCATTGAAAGAAGAGAAACTTTAGCTTACATGAAATATACTCATCAAACACACACAACCAGAAGTCTAGAATCATTAATTACATACATACATACATACATACATACATACATACATACATACATACATACATACATACATACATACATACATACATACATACATACATACATACATACATACATACATACATACATACATACATACATACATACATACATACATACATACATACATACATACATACATACATACATACATACATACATACATACATACATACATACATACATACATACATACATACATACATACATACATACATACATACATACATATAGCTGTGCTATTCTTTGTATTTGTATTTTATAACAATAAGTTTAATAATCTAGATTTATGCTGTATGCATTTTATCTAACGTAAGTATACTTTTTCCCACAATACTACTCTCCAAGTACTCTACCAATAATAAATAACAACATACCAAATGGCACACTTCCTACTCAGGTCAGTTTTGGCTCCAGGTGAGGCCCTGGTCTAGAGCTAAACTATATGCTATACTTGTGTGTATTGTCCTTTTTGTATCTAGGCTGTACAACCCCCTCCAACCTTTATGGACCCTGATGAAATGTACTCAGTAGATAACTACATACCTGCATGTTAGCCATATCACCTGTTAGGTATGTAACAATACGCATATACAGGTAAAGTACCTCACTTGGTAGGTATGTAACAATACACATACACAGGTAAAGTACCTCACCTGGTAGGTATGTAACAATACACATATACAGGTAAAATACCTCACTTGGTAGGTATGTAACAATACACATACGCAGGTAAAGTACCTCACCTGGTAGGTCTGTAACAATACACATACACAGGTAAAGTACCTCACCTGGTAGGTCTGTAACAATACACATACACAGGTAAAGTACCTCACCTGGTAGGTATGTAACAATACATATACACAGGTAAAGTACCTCACCTGGTAGGTCTGTAACAATACACATACACAGGTAAAGTACCTCACTTGGTAGGTCTGTAACAATACACATACACAGGTAAAGTACCTCACCTGGTAGGTCTGTAACAATACACATACACAGGTAAAGTACCTCACCTGGTAGGTCTGTAACAATACACATACACAGGTAAAGTACCTCACCTGGTAGGTCTGTAACAATACACATACACAGGTAAAGTACCCCACCTGGTAGGTCTGTAACAACACATATACACAGGTAAAGTACCTTACCTGGTAGGTCTGTAACAATACACATACACAGGTAAAGTACCTCACCTGGTAGGTATGTAACAATACACGTATACAGGTAAAGTACCTCACCTGGTAGGTATGTAACAATACACATACACAGGTAAAGTACCTCACCTGGTAGGTCTGTAACAATACATATACACAGGTAAAGTACCTTACTACAGTACTTGGCAAACACTAACCAGAGCCACTAAGTAAGCAATTTTTTTGCTTGCTTTCTCTACATTGCAGCTACTGAAGTGTTATGTAACACATTACAACTACTGAGGTGTTATGTAACACATTACAATTACTGAAGCGTTATGTAACACATTACAACTACTGAAGTATTATGTAACACATTGCAGCTACTGCAGTGTTATGTAACACATTACAACTACTGAAGTGTTACATAACACAGTGCAACTACTGAAGCTTTATGTAACACAGTGCAACTACTGAGGCGCCATGAAATCATCAAATTAATTTAAAAACCTGTAAATTATGCATGTATAGTGATAAATAAAATAACTTACCAAGTTTTCAGTTTTTGAACAAAATTATCGTGTTTGCAAGGATGTTGTTTCTGTAAGTTACTTTGGTGGCTTTTAAATTAATTTATTTCTTATTGGGAAAGAAAGCAGGTTTTGGATGTGTATATTTATTTCATTATTAATTTTATTACATTTGAATTAAATTGTTCAAACAAAGTTGTGTCCACCACTATAACTTCAGGGCTGCTAGATACACGCTTCCTGTTTTCACTGCAATGAAAATATTCATATATGAAAACTTAACAAATGCATGGTGGTTTTTGTAATGAAATGGAAACACTACCAGAGATGTTTTACCAAGGAATGTTGTGATTGACTACTAGCTTTTCATGCTGGCCAAAAATGGTAGTACAAGCAACATTTGGTTACACAGATGGTCAAACATTGCAGGCAAGTCATTATGTGAAGACTCTTCATTTGGTTTGGTCAAACATTGCAGGCAAGTCATTATGTGAAGACTCTTCATTTGGTTTGGTCAAACATTGCAGGCAAGTCATTATGTGAAGACTCTTCATTTGGTTATACAACTGGTCAAACATTGCAGGCAAGTCATTATGTGAAGACTCTTCATTTGGTTACACAATTAGTCAAACATTGCAGGCAAGTCATTATGTGAAGACTCTTCATTTGGTTTGGTCAAACACTGCAGGCAAGTCATTATGTGAAGACTCTTCATTTGGTTACACAATTAGTCAAACATTGCAGGCAAGTCATTATGTGAAGACTCTACATTTGGTTACACAGCTGGTCAAACATTGCAGGCAAGTCATTATGTGAAGACTCTTCATTTGGTTTAGTCAAACACTGCAGGCAAGTCATTATGTGAAGACTCTTCATTTGGTTACACAACTAGTCAAACATTGCAGGCAAGTCATTATGTGAAGACTCTTCATTTGGTTTGGTCAAACATTGCAGGCAAGTCATTATGTGAAGACTCTTCATTTGGTTACACAACTGGTCAAGCATTGCAGGCAAGTCATTATGTGAAGACTCTTCATTTGGTTTGGTCAAACATTGCAGGCAAGTCATTATGTGAAGACTCTACATTTGGTTACACAGCTGGTCAAACATTGCAGGCAAGTCATTATGTGAAGACTCTTCATTTGGTTTAGTCAAACACTGCAGGCAAGTCATTATGTGAAGACTCTTCATTTGGTTACACAACTAGTCAAACATTGCAGGCAAGTCATTATGTGAAGACTCTTCATTTGGTTACACAACTGGTCAAGCATTGCAGGCAAGTCATTATGTGAAGACTCTTCATTTGGTTTGGTCAAACATTGCAGGCAAGTCATTATGTGAAGACTCTTCATTTGGTTACACAACTAGTCAAACATTGCAGGCAAGTCATTATGTGAAGACTCTTCATTTGGTTACACAACTGGTCAAGCATTGCAGGCAAGTCATTATGTGAAGACTCTTCATTTGGTTTGGTCAAACATTGCAGGCAAGTCATTATGTGAAGACTCTTCATTTGGTTACACAACTAGTCAAACATTGCAGGCAAGTCATTATGTGAAGACTCTTCATTTGGTTACACAACTGGTCAAGCATTGCAGGCAAGTCATTATGTGAAGACTCTTCATTTGGTTTGGTCAAACATTGCAGGCAAGTCATTATGTGAAGACTCTTCATTTGGTTACACAAGTAGTCAAACATTGCAGGCAAGTCATTATGTGAAGACTCTTCATTTGGTTACACAAGTAGTCAAACATTGCAGGCAAGTCATTATGTGAAGACTCTTCATTTGGTTACACAAGTAGTCAAACATTGCAGGCAAGTCATTATGTGAAGACTCTTCATTTGGTTACATAAGTAGTCAAACATTGCAGGCAAGTCATTATGTGAAGACTCTTCATTTGGTCTGGTCAAACATTGCAGGCAAGTCATTATGTGAAGACTCTTCATTTGGTTACACAAGTAGTCAAACATTGCAGGCAAGTCATTATGTGAAGACTCTTCATTTGGTCTGGTCAAACATTGCAGGCAAGTCATTATGTGAAGACTCTTCATTTGGTTTGGTCAAACATTGCAGGCAAGTCATTATGTGAAGACTCTTCATTTGGTTACACAAATAGTCAAACACTGCAGGCAAGTCATTATGTGAAGACTCTTCATTTGGTTTGGTCAAACACTGCAGGCAAGTCATTATGTGAAGACTCTTCATTTGGTTACACAACTAGTCAAACATTGCAGGCAAGTCATTATGTGAAGACTCTTCATTTGGTTACACAAGTAGTCAAACATTGCAGGCAAGTCATTATGTGAAGACTCTTCATTTGGTTACACAGCTAGTCAAACATTGCAGGCAAGTCATTATGTGAAGACTCTTCATTTGGTTTGGTCAAACATTGCAGGCAAGTCATTATGTGAAGACTCAACATTTGGTTACACAAGTAATCAAACACTGCAGGCAAGTCATTATGTGAAGACTCTCCATTTGGTTACACAACTAGTCAAACATTGCAGGCAAGTCATTATGTGAAGACTCTACATTTGGTTACACAGCTGGTCAAACATTGCAGGCAAGTCATTATGTGAAGACTCTTCATTTGGTTTAGTCAAACACTGCAGGCAAGTCATTATGTGAAGACTCTTCATTTGGTTACACAACTAGTCAAACATTGCAGGCAAGTCATTATGTGAAGACTCTTCATTTGGTTACACAACTGGTCAAGCATTGCAGGCAAGTCATTATGTGAAGACTCTTCATTTGGTTTGGTCAAACATTGCAGGCAAGTCATTATGTGAAGACTCTTCATTTGGTTACACAACTAGTCAAACATTGCAGGCAAGTCATTATGTGAAGACTCTTCATTTGGTTACACAACTGGTCAAGCATTGCAGGCAAGTCATTATGTGAAGACTCTTCATTTGGTTTGGTCAAACATTGCAGGCAAGTCATTATGTGAAGACTCTTCATTTGGTTACACAAGTAGTCAAACACTGCAGGCAAGTCATTATGTGAAGACTCTTCATTTGGTTACACAAGTAGTCAAACACTGCAGGCAAGTCATTATGTGAAGACTCTCCATTTGGTTACACAACTAGTCAAACATTGCAGGCAAGTCATTATGTGAAGACTCTTCATTTGGTTTGGTCAAACATTGCAGGCAAGTCATTATGTGAAGACTCTTCATTTGGTTTGGTCAAACACTGCAGGCAAGTCATTATGTGAAGACTCTTCATTTGGTTACACAAGTAGTCAAACACTGCAGGCAAGTCATTATGTGAAGACTCTTCATTTGGTTTGGTCAAACATTGCAGGCAAGTCATTATGTGAAGACTCTTCATTTGGTTACACAACTGGTCAAACATTGCAGGCAAGTCATTATGTGAAGACTCAACATTGTGAACTCAAATTGTTTTTATTCGATTGATTTGCTTAAAAAAAAAACAACAAATTTTGCTATTAAGACATTTTGATGTTCCCATGATTAAAAACTGTAACACTGAAACCTGAATTTTTGATGCCGATGTCTAAATGTGTTTGTGTAATATGTAATACAGTATAAAACAATTTATTGGCCTTTGCTAATGTCATTGCGTTCATAAGTGAGCAGCAAAAACATAGTTTGAAAAAATTAAACTGAAATAATTAAGGGCATTTCCATATTTTGTTGTCATTTGCTGCAAGTGACAAAAGCACCACCCAACTGTTGGACCACCTCTGGTGAATAGCTAAACATCAGCTATTTGTGGTTAGGGATTTGCTGTAATCGTTGGATGCCACAGTAGCATCAATCAGTCAAAACAAACATCTCTAACGCTGCCAATAAAAATCTACATTTATTGCTAATCACATCATATAATAAGGGGCTCTTACATGTCAATACTGGCTAGCAAACTGATTACAAACCCTCTCTAGGTTTTAGAGTTTAGCACTAAAAACTCTGATTGCCAAAATGTAAACTAAAACTGGCAGCCATATATTTCTAACAGAACAATGCAACCAAAAACTGTACTAAACAAACTTGTAATTCCATTTACTAGTGCTTAATTTGAAAAGAGGTGTTTTTGCTATGCAAAACCAGGGTTGGGAAATAGCGGTCTGTGAATGCTAATAGCTAGTCAAGCACAAGCGATTGTAGCACATCCTTTAGCACCGGATACACTACACGTTGGGCAGTCGTTGAGGGCTCATTGATGACTGCCGGTTAACGGAGGTTGTTCGTGCTTTAAACCACAGACATCTTTATTTCCAACAACGTCTGTGAAAACGGTATAGCTAAGCAACGTCGTTTTCATTTTTTTAAACAAACAAAAATTAACAATGATGATGTGTTATGGGTTACTACATTTTATATACTCTATAATATATTGTCACGACTTAAAACGGGGAGAAACATTGACTAATAAGTTGGCTCGTTAAAATTGTTGGTTAGGTGGATTCAATTCTATGCCCTCAACGGCACTACCTACCTCGCTTGTCAATTCCATTGTTGAGCCCAAGTTTCTGTAAAGAATGTATTGCCCTCAACACGGGGTTTCAAATGGTCTCGTTTAGTACCATCGTTAAGCCCTACTGTAGGGTAACCTAGAGCACCCGAAACATTCAGCGAATAGTCTAATCACTAAAGTACCAGTAAGGAGGGAGGGAGGGACAGAGAGCTAATCTATTTGTAATGCAGTCTCCTCATAGGGATGCTCTTTGTTGACTACGTAGGCTGGTGAATGTCACCAATGGAATGTACTGTAGTCTACTTATTTATGCCCTGTGGTGTTAGCTTGGGCTAAACATTGTAATGAGAGCACAACTCCAGTTAAGCATCATATAAGATACCAAATAAATCCTTATAGTAGAGTCAATACTCCAAACTTGCAATCAATAGAGTCAGTGTTGATGAACATTTTTAATGTTATATTTTACATTGGGTGAGTTTGAGGGTAAGTTGATCACAAAAATTATGCGAAGTTGTCTTCTTTTTGGTAAGACAACTCTTAACCGACAGTGTTTGTTCAGGAAGAAGAAGTGTGTTGAATAACTCTATAAGACAAACTTGTGAAAATCAGGCTCATTCGCCGAGAAATAGGACCACTTCCTTCCCATATTCAAAGTATTTGCAAATGCTAGAGACTAAAATTAAATAAAACTTTGATGTATAAATATGTAAGAGAAAGGATAAAAAATCACAAAAAATATGTTCAAGGTTCCAAAAAGTAAAATAGCTACAAAAACCTTTCCAGCAATGAAATATTAGAATGAACAATGAGGGAGTGAAATCTCTGCGATATGTAAAGCTTCACAGGGAAGCTACATATAGCCATAGTAGATAGTATATATATACAGCTACATATAGCCATAGTAGATAGTACATATATATACAGCTACATATAGCCATAGTAGATAGTATATATATACAGCTACATATAGCCATAGTAGATAGTATATATATACAGCTACATATAGTCATAGTAGATAGTATGTATATACAGCTACATATAGCCATAGTAGATAGTATATATATACAGCTACATATAGCCATAGTAGATAGTATATATATACAGCTACATATAGCCATAGTAGATAGTATATATATACAGCTACATATAGCCATAGTAGATAGTATATATATACAGCTACATATAGCCATAGTAGATAGTATATATATACAGCTACATATAGCCATAGTAGATAGTATATATATACAGCTACATATAGCCATAGTAGATAGTATATATATACAGCTACATATAGCCATAGTAGATAGTATATATATACAGCTACATATAGCCATAGTAGATAGTATATATATACAGCTACATATAGCCATAGTAGATAGTATATATATACAGCTACATATAGCCATAGTAGATAGTATATATATACAGCTACATATAGCCATAGTAGATAGTATATATATACAGCTACATATAGCCATAGTAGATAGTATATATATACAGCTACATATAGCCATAGTAGATAGTATATATATACAGCTACATATAGCCACAGTAGATAGTATATATATACAGCTACATATAGCCATAGGAGATAGTATATATTATATACAGCTACATATAGCCATAGGAGATAGTATATATTATATACAGCTACATATAGCCATAGGAGATAGTATATATTATATACAGCTACATATAGCCACAGTAGATAGTATATATATACAGCTACATATAGCCATAGTAGATAGTATATATATACAGCTACATATAGCCATAGTAGATAGTATATATATACAGCTACATATAGCCATAATAGATAGTATATATATACAGCTACATATAGCCATAGTAGATAGTATATATATATACAGCTACATATAGCCATAGTAGATAGGAGATGACATTAAGGCTTTGTTTCCACTGTGACTATCAGTATGAGCTGTAGTGGGTATGGTTTTCTATTGTATGTCAAGGATTTGTGTTGTATGACAGCAACGTTCAATATATACTTTGGCTTGATCCTCTCAGTCTAGTTAATGTGGCTCATTATTCTATATACACAGTTATACAACCAATGTATTAACCTGTGCATTGCTCATGGTTATGTATTTTGTCAGACCTGCTTTCACAATGCTACAAACATGTTTGCCACAATCAATTGCACGAAAGCTTACATAATATATGTAGCTAATGTATGTTCTCTTTTGTACTTGCTTGCCTAGCATAAATCTCTTTCAGTTTGCTATTTATTTGTATATTGTGCCTTTTGCTGATAATGTACAAACCAAACTTGTTATATGTTTCCGTTTCTGTAACTTTACAAGTGAGCACCACTAGCGAGCTGTGGCAGTCTCTGCAGACTCCACAGTCTTTCTAGGCTAGAGAAATGTTTTAATAGATAACATCATTTTGGACAACTCATTTAGTCGGAGTTATGTTCTCTTGTAAGCTTCTTTCACGCTCAGACTTGAAAAAGTTCCAAATCTCCCAGCGAAGAGACTAGTTGGCCTGTGTTCTCATATAATTTCCTGTTTTGACACGACCTTTACAAGAATCAGACTAAGTGCAGAAATCAAAGTGTGGCCAACTCCCCTTGTCACGTGACCCTCTGGAGCCAAATGCTTGAGTGATTACACTATAACTTATAGAGAAAAGGCTCTATTTCAACAGCTAATAACTCTGCAAATTGACAAGGTACAGCTTAAGACAACCACTCATCTAAAAGCTCAGGATGTCTCCTATCCCACTGGGAATTTTAAACAAAAACATTTTAATGTAAGCTAAGTAATAAGGGCCGAAATATAGTGCTTATATTAGCACTTGCATTATTATTAAAAAACAGGAATTATAAACTATTTTTCTTATACCATTCAACTTTCATATCAAATTTTAAATAAATAAATAACAACTTTAGATATAAGTAATAGCCAAAATTTATTCATATAATTATAATCCCAAAGTAGTTTAAATAATAATAGCATTAAATATTCCAAAAGAAAATAATCATTTTTTACGGTACCGATGAAATCAATTATTTTTTTTCAAAATGAGCATACTACTTTTTCACATTGTTTATAGTTCACTTTAGAGTAGTCTACAACGAGTTTTTGTTATTCAGTCAGATATTTATGAATAATAATAAATACTAATTAAAATAAATAACAAACATTCCACTAGTTTTATTATTATTTCGTTTTTGCCGCAAAACCAAGTGGCTGTCTCTCATATGGATGGTAAATAACGCGACTGTGCGCCCTGCATACCATTACAAAAGGTCACGTGAAGTCACTGGGATGAAAACGAACGTTTTTGCGTTATAGGGCACATACTCATTAGTAAACGTATCGGCAAACTTATCAATATACGGTACCGCTCGATATAGAGTTCTTCATCTGAAGGGGAGATGACTCCTGGCTCCAGTGAAGGCTCCAATGACGGTTAAAGGTTTTAAACAAAGTTTTACTTCAAAATTCCACTGAATAAAATAATTTTTTTTGCTAGATTGAAACAAAACATGTTCACAGAGGTATTACTGCAAAAAGAAATTCATTTTACGCTACAAATATTGAATAAATTAGTAAAAACTATTTCAGCCAATGATGACTTATATGACCATTTGTGAAATTTGGCTCCAGTGGAGTTGTCCTTATATAAAATAGCGCTGGAAACGGCTGACCACACTTTGATTTCTTCACTTAGGAATCAGAGGCCGTTCACCGGATCACAACTTATAGTTTCGTTTGTAAAAAGAAATGGGCGGCAACTAAGTGAAGTAATTATTTCACTTATTAATTAGGGAGGTAATGTCAATTTGGCAGTGACTCAAAACCATGAATTTCTAATTCTATGCTCAAAACTGGCAACGAGTGACATTACAGTGCGTTTACTGTCCTAGTGCATGCATGATAATATGTTTTATTTTCTCCCTAAACCCTCATCGATCATCATTGGAATTAACAACAACAATTATTATTATTATTGTTGTTGTTCGTTATTATTATTATGTGTTGTGTGCGTGCGTGCGTGTGTTCTTCTATCAATCATCAATTATTATTAATTATCCAATCCATCCAAGTAGTAGTAGTAGTAGTAAGTAATTTATCAAACAGAAGAAAGAATAATTGTCTCGTGTATTACTACTATCCATCCATCATCTATCTCTTAATTAATAATAATTATTACTAATAATAATAATAATAATAAAAAAATAATTATTATTATTAATAACAAAATAATAATAATTAATTGAAAGCATTATTATTAAATTATTATCATTAGTAGTAGTATTGTGAGGGACGCCAGTACGCTCTCCTTCTTTACTATTATTACTCACTTAGTAAGACATTATTCTCTCACAATTATCGTCTGAGCTTGTATCTCATTGTTCTATTCCTTTGTCTAAGAATTAAGCTTTTATCTCGTGAGCAACTCACTGTCTACGTTGATATCTCAATACGTACTCACTACACACTGTCTATGTCTGTGCAAGTTCTATTGTTTACATACATGTGCCTGTCTATGTCTGTGCAAGTTCTATTGTTTACATGTGCCTACGATGCTATTTAGTGCGTTCTATCTTGTACCCAAATAATTATTATTATCACCTGTTATATTTTCCACGATTTAATTATTATATATTTTGGTGCTGATGTAATGTAAGGGCAAGGCGTGGCTTGCACCAATATTTTACCCAGGCGTGGTTAGTAAAGTGTACCCGCCTACTCTGTATTTAAATTCATGTTAAGACAATAAAGTTCAGAGTTAGCCTGGCTCTCAGAAGATTCTTTCTCTCAAGAAGCAGCACTACAAGAAGCAGCATAACTACAAGCGCTGGTCGACTATTAGCAAGCACGAGGCTTGGCGGAAAGTAGAGCGGTTCGCCCTATTACTGCGTATTCCCTCGCTTCGGTGAGAAGTACGAAGCAAAGCACCTGGTGCCCTGATAGTTCGGCATACACACTGAAATCCGAACCATAGGGTTCGACACAAGCTAACACAACAATAATTCAGCGTAATCATTGTCGATCTCGACTGAGTCGAAGTAGACAAATAGAATTACCGCACTATTATTGTCGGTGGCACAGTTCGCAACAAACTTTAAAGGGCTAGTACTCAAAGAGGGTATGGGAAGAGCATACACTCACGCAATTTCCTTGACAAAGGGAAATTGTCTGCTCCTGTTTCTGGTCCACCTAATGCAAGCACCCTATATTATTGCAGTGTATTGAATAACCCATGTTGTTTCATGATAGATTAACCATAGGAAAACAGAAGCTTGCGTTAAGAATTTTCACAGCTTCTATCAAATTAACCTGTGCTACTTGCATTTATGTATTATGAGACACAGCCAACAAAAAACAAACATAATATAGAGTCTATATTATAGAGAAACTTTTTTTTATTATGCAATTCGCATAAGTATAATGGTCTAAAAACTTTCGAGACAATAAAACTAGTACACATATCAAGGTGTGCCGAACAATAAACTTTGTATCCGATATCCAAGCACGTGCATGCAACCAAAGCTACCAAAATCACCACAGATTTACAACAAATGCAGCGAGTATTGCCAAAAGGTTCTGTGTAACAGTAGACTAAAGTAAATCACAAAAAACATGCATGCACACAATGAGGCGTGGTGGTAAATTGATGTAATTTGTAGTGTAGACTTTTATCTCCGTAGTCAACCATCAGGCTAATCATCTTGCTCTCTTCTTACTTGGATGTCATAAGTACTCCAGGCAACAACCATATATCAAACTTCAACTTGGCCTAGAAATAAAGAATAGACATGTTGCAGCGCAAACTATCGTGGTTCAGAACATTTTGTTTTAAAACGTCTGAATGCTTTTGAAAGTGATTTGTAAAGTGAATCTTACGGTTTGAAAATTTAAGCCAATTTGCATATACATTATTGGTGTGCTTACGAAGAGAAACGTTAATTTACCAAGTACTGATCAAAAAAGTTTATATGAAATAAATGAGAACAATCATGTATATGATTAAATGATTTCTTTCACAACTATTGATCATTACGACTATTGATATCTTTTACAGAGCTCATAAAGAAAATGAGAAAACCTATTTTTGGTCCAAAAACCATGTTTTTTTCAAACTTTCAATGAGTTCAAAATAGTTTAGATACTTTTAGAACAGCTCAGACTAATTCAAATGGTTCACACGATTTGCGAATAGCTCATACTATTTCTAAACCATTTAAACAATCTGTTTCCATTTTTCCATCAGACTCATTGCAAAACCATCTAGGTCATTTGCAAAACAATTATACAGTTTGAAAGCTTTCACAGTTGTTTGACAGGAAATACAGTGTTATTGTATGTAAATTCCACAATTACCAAGGCTGAAATATTTGCTGCATTTTCACAATTATTTTTAATGTAGAGAAAATGCCTTGCAAAGCGCAGGGACTTTGAGCATCATCTTTTGTTAATTATAACATTTTTAAAATGTTTTACAAGCGATGATACAGAGTATTAGTTGGTGTGATAGTTGCCAACAATAATCATAACGATGATAATTACATCATTAATGATACCATGTAGTCGACAGTAAAAATGATAATAACAACAGTTTCATTACATAATACTTATTATATTGAGGATGATAATAATCATTATTAAAATAGTTTTATATAGTAAAGATAGAATAGTATGTATTTTCTCACTAGATTATACACGCCTAACCTATGGAGTGTACAAAAATACGTGGAAACAGTATGCTGGTTAGAATTAAATAAGTAATTTATTGATGTTAAAACTGAGCTCTCCAGTGGTTTGAAGTCAAATTGTAGAAAAAAAATTTCAGTTTTATTATGGGGAATATAAGTATCTGCCATTTGTCTGGTAAAATGCACTGTCAAAATTATGTCGGTTAAAGATGTTCCATTCTTTCCATTTAAACAAACTTTTTGAAAATCACTGCAATCAGTCTGACCATTTTTCTCCTACCAACTCTCAAGGGACTCAATGACAGCTACATCAAATAACAATATTAATTAATGACTATTATCTATCATCATCATTATCATCACAAACAACAATTGTAATTAAGTAATAGCAATAATAATAATAATATTATCATTTATCAGTATTAATTAACAACATAAACAGTTGAAGACAGTAGTAGTAATAATAATAACACATATTATAACAACATGTAAACAATAGTTATATAATAATTAATTAACGTAATAAAAATAGTAAGCTATAATAATAATTATTATTATTATAATTGTTATCATCGATCATTATTATTATTAATTAACACAATAATAATTATTATAATAATTATTATTATAAATAAGATAATAATAATAATGAGATTATTAAAAATAATAAATTATAATTATCATAAATAAATAGTAACAATAATTAATAAATAATTAATAATAATTATAATAATAATAATAATAATCTATAAATAATAATGATAATCAATACTCCTGTTATTTATTAATTGTTATAATAATATACAAGTAAAAAAAATGATTGATGATAACTCACTAACTAAGAAACATCAGCACAAATATTATTCAACAGTTGGCAGCTCATTTTTGTAGTAGGGAGAGTGGTGCTTGATGAGCAACAGCAGCGTGAATTTCTGTAGAGAATCATAATAATATTGCTAAGAAATGAAAATAGTGTGGCGGATAATGACAGGAAGAGCACACAAGTCTGCATTTTGTTGAAGTTGCGTCCCTTGCTTCTGGTCCACCATGTGACAGTATAAGGTATATAGCGAGTGATTACTCTTCCCATACCCTCTTTGTAGTACTGTCGGTTTTTACCGGAAAACGCTTTTTAAATACTACTCGTGAAAGTGTTGACACTAATAGCCAATTAAATGTACGTTGCGGCGCCTTATCATGACAATAAAAACGCGTTGCACCGGCCCGTTATTTTAACTATATCCGGTTGATAACGCGCTATTCTCCATTATTTTGTAAATAATTTCTGCTCGTGTTTCTGCTAAGCGTTGCACTCGATTGTTTTGGTCAACTATGTCTTCAGATGATGTCATCAAGCCGTACCAGTTTTATCCAGTGCGTATGGATAGTAGTGACGATGAATTGCCAGTCCCTGGTGCTTTATTTGAGAGAGAGAAACGAAGGAAAAAGAGTTACACCTTGGTTGTTGCTAGTAGTAGCAGTACTACTACTAGTTCGACAGCAACCCCTGTTATTACACCAGTGCCATCATCATCATCTGCTGCTATATCTAATACAGCAGCATCTACTCACACGTTTAGGCCTACAGAGGAGAATTGGTGTCGTTGTGGTAATTGCAGTGACATGCCTACAGGCTTAGAAAAGAAATGTTGCATGGATGAATCTCTAGATTTGACATATTTCCAAGAGGATGATGTTTATGAGCCTGGCACCCAGTGTATTCTCACGAGCATTGTATTGCTGAGAGAAATATTGGGCAAGCGACCTCTTGAAATACAGTGGTTTAAACGGAGAAGGATGCTAGGATATCGAGGTGAAGCTCTCTCTTACAAGTTGATGTCAAATGCCAATTATCGCTTCACTGCTTACCAACACTACATTGACTTCATTCACATGTACCTTGGCAAGCACAATCGTCGAGTTATTCCTGCCTGTGTGGTGAATCACATTAGAAGCATGTGGCCTGACCCGACTCACACTTACGTTGGATTCCAGCAGGCTGAAGGCATGTGTGTTGATGATGATGGTGATGTACAAGAGGTGCCAGCTGATGAGCTGGAACAGCTGCTCCTAGATGATGGTACATTGTAGTGTCCGTGCTCGGGCGTGAGTAGACTACTAGTCCACTCTGTACATGTACCATGCATCCAACCCAAACGGCCTTTTTCAAGGCCACCAACATGTTCAAGAGTTGTTCAAATAACCATAACAATTTGTTTCTGCATAGAGCAATGTTTTATGATAAACAAAATTAGCTAAAATTTTTTATGAGATTAAAGTTCAAGTTTTCAAAGAAGTATAATTAAAGTTAGTGGCACCTTGCGCAGTTATATAAAATCTTTGCTGCTGCTTGAAACTACTAGCATCCTGATAAATGGACAGTTGGAGTGCTTTGATTGACAGTAATTGAACTGTGATGAAGGTGGTGAGATCTGCATTCAGGTTCGTAAATTACTGTTCAAATGAACTTATCTGTGTTTTATTTACTGTTGGTGTGCTCGTCTTAGTGAAAATAGTGTGTTACAATTGGTTTCACCACACGCTAACCAAATCCATTCATGCTGTCTATGGTTAATGTGTGATTACTTACAGGAAGCGCCACGTGAAGGCTTGTAACATTGCTTCCCTTCCGATGATATAACCCTATCGGCGGTTACTCTCATCAAGGGGCGGACTGAGAGTCTATTCGCTCCCAAGCGCGGACACCTTGATGAGAGCACCCTTTTCTACCAATCATGCACACTTACTTGAATCGTGAGTAATGTTTAGCAGCTGCTGTCGCTAACTCAGGCTTCTCCACACGGGCAATGCACACTCCTCTATTCTATAAAAAGAATATTATCCACCTTGTATAAAATGTTGCGTATCATTTGTAATGTATCTTTTTGGTATATCCATAGTTGCACATACCCCAGCGACGTTTACAGTAGGATGCACAGCTTCTTCCATCACACGTTGCAATATGCTCTGTCTAAAACTATAACATTTCTCTTCATAGACAGTCTTGAGCCGATAGGACCTGGATTCTTTCGAGTAGTACAATGCCCTCCTTGTACTACCATCGGCGTCTATTCAGGTAACATATACATTAATATTAACAAGGTTTAATTTATGATGATGATGTTGTTGTAGCACACTCCTTGGTCAGTGAGTGAGTAACTAGACCTGTACTCTAAAATTCCAAGCTGGCGTGAGAAAGTTTTTTTTATTGCCATTTTATTGAAATTGCTGTAAAGTCAGTAACTTACGATGTCCATGAATGTATATGTGCAATAACGTGCACAGTGCCCTGGACTATCGAACCGTCCATCCCCAGCTAGGCTAACTTTTGACTCTATAAAAATGATAGTCATGATCGGCCATTTATAGTAGATAACTTGATCAATGGCATACAAAGTGAAACAATTTATTTCAATTTAGTTTGCATGTCATACCTCTGTTGTTAAGAAGGACACGAACAACAGTCATTGCTTCCTCGTACACTTCATTGATGACAGGTATAATGCAGCTTCGCTGATATTGGTAAAATACCGACTTGGATATAATATTCAAGTTCATCACTTGAAAGGGTTTGGCCACCTGAGTGTACGTGACTCCTCTGAAACAATAAATGTCATACAACTGATCAAATTCCAACTTATTGCAACATATTATTACAGTGATGAGCCTAAAGAAGTGCTTAGCTATACATACGAAAGAAGAATGGATGAGGCCAGGAGAACGTTGCCTGCCAGTTTGGAACCGATTCTAGGCTGAGATTCCCACTTGAATTTTGTTCCACATAAATTACATTCAGCGGAAACTACCACAGCTGAACCCACTTTCTGTAACTTTGCCTTGGAAAGAGATGGTAGTTGGCATTCCTTGCAGCACACCTGCAGTTTTTATTTCTTACAATATAATGTGTATTACATAATAAAAATTAAAATAATATTTATTGTCATTCATTTTTTTCTGAAGACTAAATATCACCAAAATTTTAGCAAACAGACTGGTACATACGCTACTTAGTAAGTCAATTAATGAAGACTTAAACAAAATCCACTTTGGTTCGTCCTGTGGCGTACAATCTTCTGATGATATGGAGTCATCAATTTCAATATCTGTAATTTACCATCAATCATTATCATATCACTCATCTCATCAGCAAGAGACACTGTTCCAGCAAAGTGTCAGGCAAGCAATACAGACCTTCATAGGTTTCACCTTCATCATCAGAAGGAACCCACTCGTCGACACCATAGGTGCTATCAGCTAGGGTGGAAGGCTGCACAGGATAGTTGTGGTCAGGCAACGACGGCAGAACATTCTCATCAATACATGTTTGAGAAGAGGACTGCAGCGTGAAGCTTTCCGTTTGACACCCCTAATAAATTTTCTTAATTATTAGCAGAAGCAGACAGAATTTTACGAATTTACCACAAAACTCCACAATTGAAATTAGCGACGATACAAGAGGTGTACAGTGAAATAAGACTTTCACTTTTTTACAGCAGTCTCATGATAGGCAGATAGAAAGGGTCAGCTATAGTAGAGAAGTTGCTAGAACAGTATACTGCAACACAAACATGCAATAACATGAAAATGTCAACCGAAGCTAAGCACTTACAAAGCTGCGCATAGTAACACCACTATGTAGCTGTATGGAGGTGTCAGAGACACTGGTCTAGAGAAAATAACTCCCCACTACAGAACTTTTATAACAGTTGCCAGAATTCTATGATTTACTGCGCATCAAACTTCGAGAACTAAGTGGAATAACATTTTAAAAACTGAACCAACATCATACATACAGACCTGTACATTCCCTTGTACAGTCACTTCCTCAAAGTCCTGCACAGGCACTACTGCTGGTGATAGAATGACAGAGGCAGAGCCAGTCACGGTGACTGATGAAGAACTCTGTATATATACATATATATATTTATTTGAATGCAAAATTTACCGTTGTCTAAACACTAGCTTACAAGTTGATGGATTATATCTTTGCAATAAATATATTTGAATTGTCAGTTCGCTCTTTTTGTTTTGTGCTCCAATTGCAGCCATTTCATGGTATTTTACATCTACATAATTCACAGTGCACCCCTCATAAATTATTTTTATTACCCAGAGACCTAAAAGATCACTAGAGTGTGTGCCAAGAGTATTGAATTTTTGCCACACCAGCTGTGTCATACATGACAATTTCTATTGCAGGCAAATACGGCCTCGGTATTGTATGTGTTTTCAGTGAACAAATAATAGTAATTTTTGAAAATCATTTCATAGTTTAAATATTTAATTGCTTACAAGTCATCATGTAACAAATATGGTGCATTGACAAGTATTGTGGTGGTATTAGCGTGAAGGCCAACGGGTTCCCTACACTAGATTGGTAATAGGCAGAGTTGGGGCAAATCATTATTCTGTCAAAACAAATCACCTACCAAGTCAATTAGCCTAAATAAATAAGTACTTAAGTCTAATTAACCTTTAGCCCCAAATCATAAAAAATTGTTTTTTGAAACGGTTTGAATTACAGATGACTAGTGATTTGCCCTAACTCTGGCAACAGGCACCAGCCAGAACCTCTGGATTACTCCAGCTAACAATCCAACCTGGAACTAAACAGCAATATGTCATATTCTGTTCAATACCAAGCCATTTTTGCAGTTATGTTACATGCTGGCTGGCATACTGCAGTGAAATGTGAAGGATCGACAGGTGCATACACCAATATCTGATTTCATATAAAGAAGACAATTGATATTTAAATGCAATATAATGATTATCAATATTAATTATCAACAATAATTCATTAGTATGGTAATATATGACAAGAAACATAATATATTTCCAACATTATGATTATATCACTAATATTGTGATAAAAACGCAAAAATGATAAACAAATTAATAGCTGATAGCCATTACCAGTCACATAATAATAATAATAATAACTGAAAAAATAGTAATAATCAATGAATACCATTAATAATAATAATACACATTTATACTTACAGTACGAACAAATTTTTAATCTCTTATAATACTTTTATTAATAACAAGCAACAGTAAAAATTAACAGTAAGAATTACTATTTTTATTTATTATTACTACTACTACCTATGTCAAAAGATATATTTTTATAATAAACAATGTTGTACCAATAATAATAATATTACAACTGTTAGATGAAGGGTACGAAGAGACACAAGGAAAACACGTCTACTCACCATCAACCAACAACTCAAGAAGACCGCTATTCAGCTCTTATCCAATTAGCCTAAGTTCCCGTAACCGTGTGTGTGTCCGTATTCCTTGTTAAGCCAATGCCGATAGAACCTATGTTATAACCTTGAACTTCCTATAACACACAAACTCGTTATCCAACATGCCCCCCCTTTGATAAACCCAGTGAGCGACCAAGCTGACATTATACCAAGGGACCAGTTACCATTGCGTGCGATCAAGCCTAACTAATCATGGTTAGCTGAAGCACTAGCCTTAAATCATATGTCAAGCCTAAATACCAGGGGTGAAAACAAAGCCACACACCATACATACCTGAGATGATTACCTGTAACATATACACACCTTATTAATACTTAACCTCCTTACCAAGTGTCCCTCGTTACCTCACAGCTCTCAGTCTGAACCCTTAGAGACTTCCATCAGATCGCCCTCTGGACTCTCTGGACCTCCAACACCCTGTCGAACCACATCCCTCGACTCCAACTCAACCCCAAGGGGTTCACCGTTAATTCCACTATCCCTCGGAGCAGCCGGCCCCGACTGCTCATGTACCACACTTCCTATCGGGTCAACCAGAGCAATTCTCTGCCCAGTATCTTCCCTTTGAAGTGGTGCACTAGGGTCAACCTCTACGGTATCCTCCCCATTAGCCTCCTGCTGAACCTCAACCTTGACACTGGTGTTGCCACCGGTCACCCGTTCTTCCTCCTCTACCTCGTGCACCCATCTGGCACTGCTCTGAGAGCCCGAGGGGGTCTTGGACTCCTCCCTCTGTGCGCTAGAGCCTTCCACACTAGGTGCGGGCACTGCTTTCACAGTGGAACTCGACGAGGTGTTACACACCACCATCGATGGGGCTTTGCTACCAGCCCCAGATCTCAACTGCCTCATTTTGGCCATAGCCTGCCTGATCACCAAGGTACACTCCTGCTCCTCCTCGAGCTCCCTCACACCCTGTTCATACCTTTGCATCGCCATATCATACACCCTTTCAACCTCTCTCTTTTCAGCCTCAAGACGCGCACGTCTACTAGCATAATCCTCATCACCCAGAACACCTTCACTCACCAAGAACTCAGACAATCTGCTACCAAACGCCTCGCTCTCACCCTGTACCTGTCTACCTTTCACCACACTGCTGTACCCCTTAGCACCAGCTGTAGCGCACCCTGAAGTTGCTCTAGCTTTCACAGTTGCTTTTTGCGGCATCTGCATTGGTGAGACATTGCCACCACCACTAGATATGGGTGTTCGCTTTTGCTCCACTGAGTCCTTTATAACAGCAGTACCCTTGCATTGCCATACCCCTTGCCTACACTCGCCTTCAACTCGTAACTCATCACTGTTGGTCAACAGTTTGAGTTTTCTGATATCCTCAATACCTAACAGGTTCACAGAGGACCCTTTTACAACATAAACTGACGTCAGTAGTAATATATGAGCAGATCTCCCTACCAAGTGTTTTTTTGTGGATTAGACCTTGGAGGTTATGCAATGGGTTACGACGTTGGATGAATTCGCCGAGTTTATATTGTATTTTACTTGAGGGGTACTTGAGTGGCATTTGAGTGGCATTTAAGTGGCATTTGAGTTTTTGATTATTTTTTTACTTATTTTGAACTTATATGGCATATAGATTTTGCATGTATGGCATTTGATTTTTTTGATAGTTTTAACATTGTATATAAATGAAAACGTGATAAGATTGTATGGTTATTGGAAGTTAAGATGTCGACGGAGGATGATGTTGAGATGAGACCGATGAATGAAGTTGATACTATTGATGGTGCTGAACGTGATATGATAGATGTTTTACCGAGTATGAAGCGTAAAGCGTTGATAATTATGATAATTTTGGTATTTGTCGTAGGGCTTTCCACTTTTGGAGGTGTTACTGAGTTTAGTATGTATGAAGAAGCTATGGAAAAAATACAAAAAGCGAGAAACTCTCCTGTTGGAATCATAAATGAAACTACTGTTGATTGATGAACATCTTTTTATGATGAATGGGAAACCTGAAGATTATGACCCGACGATGCGATCTCCTTTTACAGCAATGATTGCAGGACCAACTGGATCGGGAAAGACGCAAGCGATTTTTCGAATGATTGAAGCTAGTCAGACTATAGCACACCCTCCACCAACAGAGATTCACTACTGTTATGGAGCCTACCAAAAAGCCTTTGATGATGTATCAGGAGTGATTTTTCATGAAGGCATGATAGATATAACAGTGAGTTTTCCCAGAGATGGTAAAAATCGATGGCTGATAATTGATGATCTCATGGATGAAGTTTCTGGTAAAGCTGATGCTAATGCTTTGTATACAAAACATAGTCATCATTTGAACATAAGTGTGTTTTTTATTGTTCAGAATCTGTTTTTAAAAGGAAATCGTACAATTTCCTTGAATAGTCATTATTTTTTTCTTTTTAAAAACCCTAGAGATGCTTCTTCTATTTCCTATTTGGCTCGACAATGTTTTCCATCAAAAATAAAGTATGTACAAGAGGCTTTTGAAGATGCGACAAAGAAACCATACTCTTATTTACGAATAGATACGACTCAACAAACGAATGATCAATATAGACTATTGGGAAATTTTACATCAGTTCTCCCTATGATATTATATGTACCCAAGTAAAAGGATATAAATACAATTACTATTCACTTCACCTCAATCGTATTTTGTTATTCAACGACGCAACACGAAAGCATTATAATGTCTAAAGCTTTGGAGAAAAAATTAACAAAAAATGCAGCTGTGTTGTTATCACTCAACAATACAACCTTTGCTATTCAAAAGTCTGTTATAGCCAAAGCCAAAAAGGAGTTTATTATGACTCTAATGGAATGTGCTAAAGCTATTATAAATGGAACGATACCATTGACATCATCTCAGTATAATGAGTTGCAGCGAAACGTGAAGGATATTAGCGCTTTAGTAAGAAAATCAACGTTAGATGATAAGAAAGCTGTATTGCAAAAAGGAGGATTTTTAGGTGCTCTACTAGGACCTATCATCAGCAATATAGTTCCTGGGTTACTTAAAAGTGTGCTAGGCGGAGGGAGAAGATAAAGATGAAACTCTCAACACGAATGATGCGAAATAGAATGGCGATTTTAGCTCTGGATGATCTGAGTAAGAAAGGAAAAATCGCTATAGTCGAAAAGGCTAACTCAGATTTGTTTCAATCATTGATAGAAAGTGTTAAAAATATTATATTAGGTAATGTTCCTCTTGATTCTGAGCAGTTTATTGAGTTGCAGCGTTACAAGAAGGAGCTACATAAACTTAGTGGTAGAGGGAGAGTTGATGATAAGCGTAAAATTTTGATTCAGAGTGGTAGAGGGAATCTTTTGGATGCTATTATAACACCTATTGTATCTGTTTTATCATCAATAAAAAGATGAATCGTCAGCCTTTAACATTCTCCAGACGTAATTTTATACTCACTGAAGATGAATACTATAGATTAACGGAAAGAAAGGATGATAAAACAGTGGTAAAGGAAGAGAAAACCAGACCTCCATTGTATTATAATCCTATGGAAGCTATAACAGTGAGAAATATGAAGCGAAAGCGAAATGAACTACTGGAAACGGCTTATGATTCTGACTTATCCTCATACGAAAAGTTAGATGAAAATGTTGAAAACCTACGTAGGTATTTGTCTGATGTCAAAAAGATTAAAAATAACCAAAACCAGACACAAAAGGATAGTTGGAATCTCATTAAGAAAAAAAAGACAGAGTCTACTTTTCCTTTGGCCAATAGCACAGTTATCGATAATAAACCTAATGTCTTTTCACCAAATGTTGATAAAGACAATGAGTTAGAATCAGTGAAAGTGGTTGATGATGATGATGATATTGGGATGGAATTAATAAAAGGAAGGTTGTTTGATACTGAAGACACAACCTTACTAGGAAGTACATTTCTTACTGATGGAGATGATGAGCACGATAGTGAAAGCGGAAATTTAAAAGGTTTTGAAAAAAAAGCAGCTGATTTAACAACAAAAAAGAGTGATCAAACGATCGCTGTCAGAATGTTGAATAATCTGAGTAAAATTGGTAGATACGACTCGGAGAAGAACAGACTGAAAATTGGAGAACATTGGTTGAATCCTAGGACTTCCAAAACTTTACTACGAGACGTTCTAACCGAAGGAGGTAAAATACAATCGGGAAATACCAATTACAGTAGATTTAAAAGCCTGCTAACTGATGAAGGAATCACAACTGTCAGAAAATCCCCGCATCGAACACGTAAGACTCAGAAGAAAAAGTTGGTCGTTCCCGGTACTAATTCATGGACATCGACACGCTAAAAGAGTTGTATTACAATCCTGCATTACATACATCTCTACGAGGAGCTAGAGCTTTACTGAAAGCTCGTAGAAAACGAGAGGGAGAAAAAAGAATCCGTGAATGGTTGAGTGGTGAGGATGCCTACACGTTACATAAAAAAGTTGTAACCAAGTTTAAGCGTCGTCCTACAATTGTAGCTGGAATAGGGGAGCAGCTACAGGTAGATTTGATGGATGTTCGATCTCGAAGAGATGAAAATAATAATACAGCATTTTTACTGACTGCTATTGATTCTTTATCTAGAAAAGGTTGGGCTGTGCCGCTCATCAACAAATCAGGATCGGTAGTAGCAAGAGGATTGAGAAGAATACTAGAAGGGGAAAACTATAAAGCTTTACAATCTGATAAAGGTAAAGAGTTTGACAACGTCAATGTCAAGACTCTGCTGGCGGAAAAAAAGATCAAGCGCTTTACAACCGAAAATGAAACGATAAAGGCATCGATGGTGGAGCGTTTTAACAGAACTTTAAAAGAGAAGATATGTAGATATTTGACATATAAAGATGATGATAGATACATTGATGTTTTACCAGAAATGGTTAATGCATACAACAACACAATTCATGGTGCTATAGGTATGAGACCAAATGATGTGAATTTTCAAAATCAAGAACTTGTATGGAATCGTGTGTATGAAGGAGGTGAACATAGTTTAACTCAAGAAGCAAAACTAAAGGTTGGGGATTATGTGAGAATAAGTAAGGCAAGAGGAGCGTTTGAAAGAGGATACACCCCGAATTGGACGATTGAGATTTTTATAATCACCGATGTACTTATTGATGAAAAACCTGTTGTATATAGGGTGAAAGATTTAGCTGAGGAGATGATCGATGGTACCTTTTACGAAAAAGAGTTGCAAAAAGTAAAAAAACCCACGATTTTCAGAATTGAAAAGATACTGGGAAGAAGAATGAGAAGAGGTAAAAGACAGATTCTGGTTAAGTGGTTAGGTTATGGAGAAAAGTTCAATGACTGGGTAGATGAATAGTTTATAAGGAAACAACGCTTGATATAATCATCATACGTTGGGAAAATGTCGATGCTGATAACTTTACCCTCAAACTCTAGTGGTGAAGAGTTTCCTGATAATAACAATTCCGAATTTACAGTGAGACTGTATAAATATTTGGTTATCGATGGCGGTAAATGGGAGCTAGCTCTGCTAGATATGACTTATTCTAATAATTGGAAAAATGTTACCGAAGGGAAAATATATCTAGAAAAGACTAATGTCTCTGGTAAAAGCGAAAAGTCCTTCATCCTAATCGGTAATGGAAGATATGATAGTATAGAGGAGTTGGAGGAGATTATACGAAAGAGAATGAATGAAATGGATTTAGACAAGAAATTCGCCATCTCCTACAACAAGATCACCAACACCGCTTTACTAACTAACAGTGATCCTGATACTGTCATAAGCTTTTCCAAAGATATAGCATATATTTTTGGATTTGAATCAAAAACTACATACCCTCGTGGTAGATACAATAATATCACACCCCCTGATATAAATTCCGGTTTAACATCCCTGTATGTTTATTCCAACATTGTTGATAATAGAATGGTAGGAGATACGAATGTACCTTTATTGAGAGTAGTTCCAGTTCAAGGAAAGAAGAATAGTGTTGTGTATCAAGAATTTAAAAATCCCCACTATGTTGACGCTTCATCACTAAATAGTGATATGATTAAAGTACTTATAACGAGTGACGACGGTCAACGAATACCATTTGATGGTGGAAAGGTTGTGTTGACGGTTCACTATAGAGCGAAAAAATTAAAAAAATGAGTTTGGTACGATACACCCCTGAGGATTCAAAAGATTTTTTTGATGAGTACTACAAGATGCAAGCTGGAAATGGAATTGGAGTGTATAGTGGACGACGAGTGATGCCTAATATGAGAGGAAATGGACTTGGTAGTATTTTTTCAAGTTTACTTAAATCTGCAGCACCAATGCTGAAAAGAGGAGCAATTAGTTTGGGGAAAAGAGCATTGTCTGTAGGTGGAAATGTAGCGCGTGATGTCATCGATGGTCAAAGTTTTGCAGCGTCGGCAAAGAAGAGGGGATTGGCAGAGTTGAATGATCTGGGGGGAGATGTGCTCAATGCAGTTCGTCCAGATAGAATGAAAAGGAGAAAAACAAGAGGTGGAAAGAAGAGGAGAGGTGTTGGTAATCGTGGTATATTTTAATAGCAGTAGAATCCGGTATAAAGACAGCTGAGCTTGATATCTATATTCATTAAGCGGTAACGCTTCAAGCATTCATCACTCGCAAAAGATGGCTAGCCTAAATGGAACAACAGGTAATAAGTTGGAAGGTTCTTCCTACAACATAAATCCAACGTTGGATGTATTTGCTACGGAACCAACAAACATATCGGTAGAAAGATCGGAATATGTTGTCATCAGACCTGATAGGTTAGATCCTTATGGTAGTATTGAGTTAACCTTGTCAGGGAGCACTGAACATTACACAGATCTTTACAACTCGTTTCTGCAAGTTGAAGCCACGGTTGTTCAAGATGATGGAACCAATATTACAGGTAATGATGATGTTGCAGTTGTGTGGATGGGGGATTCAATGCATGCATTATTCAGTGAGTTGAAAATGTCGATAGAAGGAACCACCGTTGAATACGCTAACAACTACGGTTTACGCTCCTACTTTTCACAACTACTCGAAAACAGTGCAGAAAGAAAGAAATATCAAGGTAAGATGGAAGGATGGTTGTATGATGATTCAACTAGCAAAGACGGTGATCATCACAAAACCGCTGATAAGAAAAAGAGGAGAGCTCTAATCATAGGTGGAAAGACAATAGAATTAACTGGAAAACCTCATCTCGCATTATTTCAGCAGAAAAAACTAATAATACCAGGTCCTACTATGCAGCTGGAGTTTGAGCGCGCCTCTGCCAAACTAGCTTTGTTTGCTGCGAATGAGGCGCCTGCAGGAGGGGCAAAGATTAGAATTGATAAATTTGAACTTCATCTTTGTAAAGTTAAGGTGAATCCTACAATACAAAACTCCCAACTCAGTTTGGCATTGGAAGGCCACAACTACATTTATCCTGTTGATCGAAAACGGATAAAACTATATGGAATTCGTTCTGGTGTTGCGCAGATCGACATCACTTTGGAAGAAAACAAACAAAAACCTAAACAAATTTATTTAGGTTTAGTTAATCACAACGCAATGAACGGACGTTTCGCCTTGAATCCATATAGAATGCAGCATGCTGGTGTTGATAGTATTGTATTGAGAGTTGGTGATTGTCCAATTGGAAGGAGATTTGAACCAAATTATGCTAGAGGAATTTTTGGAAGAGAATATCATCAGTTTCTACACGCTACCGGAACTTTGCTTGAAGGCGATAGTCTTGGTATTACGAAAGAACAATACCTTGATGGTACTACACTTTATGGATTTGATTTGACTGGTGATTTTCTTAAAGAAGGTTTTCACTCTATGAAAAATGTCACAACAAGTGTGGAAATTCGTTTTAGCGCTAACACGACGGATGGATTATCCCTGGTAGCATACTTTGTAAAAGACGGTGTGTTGGAGATGGATAGCATTCTTCAATTAACTATCGGAGGCGACGCAGTGCTTTAAACAGAAAGTTACAGATGAATACCATACAAATTCGATCGATCTTATCTTCAGACGTTTTATGTCAAAGCGTAGGGATTCATGTTGGAGCTAGAGAACAGTTTTGGAAGCAAATTTGCAATTTTCCAACAGGATGTTTCGTATTCAACACCCATTATTCTCATCAACCCGGGGAGCATTGGTTGGCTGTGTACGCTAATGATTCAGAGGTGGATTTTTTTGACTCGTTTGGACGTTCTGTTTCCTTTTATCCGGATGTAAATGAAATACTAAGTATTCATGGAGGATATGAAACAATACGAAGTAATGAAACACAACTACAAAGTTTTTTGTCAACTGTATGTGGCGACTATTGTGTATACTTTTGTTTACTGAGAAGTAGAGGATGGAGTATGGATGAAATTGTTAGAAGTTTACGAGACATAGGAGATAGTGAGATGAGAGATCACTCAATACGGAGATTTATCATACAGACCTATCCTAACTTCGAGTTCATAGAAGATGATACAGTAGAAGGAATAGATGGTGTACATATACAAGGAACTAATTTACTAAGTAAATTGTTAAAGTAAATTATTATAATTGATTTTTATTTGATATAACAAATATAATGAATAAAATACAACTTATCTCATTATTTGTGCTAAACACTACAGAACCTATAAAAACTATTATTTTGTAATGTTTCAAGCAAGAAGTAAATAAGATCTTCTCATTTTCTTCCTCAGGAGCGCTCTTTAGTTATATCTAAAAGACATAGTAACTAATGACTCTATCATACATAGTTATATGAATTAATTTTACAAAAATACTTCAGATCTTTCTTTAAATAGATATGAAACTTACCATCATAGAAGACGAGTCACATCCTTTGTGTTATCGATTAAGGCTCTGATATGCTGTTCTGGACAATTCTCTTTTTCATTTTCATCAAAGTAGGAGAGACAGGTGTGCTGCAGCGAAGTATCAAACAGTTCTGAGACTTGAATGAAAGCTTGAAGAGCTGAGAGTAGAATGATGTCGTAGGAAATCATGTTGTTCGTATTTTGTTTCAGTCCTCTGAATACAATTACACCACTTTTTTCCGCCACCACAGATGAAGCTATTTGAGCAGGGATGCTAAGATCTCCAATCAACAGCTCTCCTTTCACCATACATCTGTAATTAGCCACTATAACATCAGCAGTCTTGTTCCAACGAGTATCACATTTTCTTAGCATTCCAGGATTCTCATAAGCTATAACACTTCCTGTCGGAAAATCGTGTAGGTGAGCAACACTGAAATAAGCCTGTATTTGTCTCAAACTCTTGCCATACAATGAGTTGAATGGATCGTTGATCTTTCGATTACATCCATGAGATTCAGCAGTACGAAAAATCGCATCTCCTGTCTTTCCTTCTCCCATATAAATTAAAACAATTGGACGTGTTTGCTTAGCTTTATTAACAAGCAGTCCTATTTCGGTTGAAACATCACTCTTCACCCGAGTTATCTTCTTATCCTTTCGGTAGTTGTAAATCATGGTGCACTTTGATTCATCACGAAATTCAACAGACAACACCTCCATAACTGTTGGTACTGGTAGTTCTCGGATTTCCATGGATTCTTCAAGTTTTTCTAGACTATCTGGAGAGAGAGAGTTTATTAACCCAGCGCTCTTGTAGGTGAGAGTGGTTAGTTCATTACTTCCAGCATCTTGAAAGGGTATTCTGGTGTGACGAAAAAGCGTTTCATCTCCAACATCCGTCAAAACTAGTTTTTTGCACTTCGAGCCAGTTTCATTCTCATCTTTTGTCAAATCAATAAAAGATCGTTTCCTCATCGATGTTCTTTTTGAAGACAGCTTGTTAGTAGGAGATGTGAATGAAGTAAAATCTTGTTGGGATTCTGGTTCATCAACCACCAATTGACTTTCTGCCATATCAAAGATAGGAGAAGGTGATGGGGAAAGGGTTTGCTGGGATCCTGCTTCTTCATTCATCGGTTGACTTCCTTCGTCTTGAGTATTCATTCTAAAAAAACAAAACATTTTGTTTAATTTTTCGTAATTAATTTTAAAAGATCATAAAGGTCATAAACCTTCAGCTAGTAGCGTTAGCTAACAAAAAATAAATATTTTTACTCTTACCTTTATAAAGAAGATGAGCTCCTAGTTGTTGCAATGAAAGATTTAGTAGATGTTGCTTCTCCGCTAGTCGTTGTAGAACTGGATGCTTTCTGTGTGAAAACAGTGGCTCTTAAATAGGTAAAGTTGCACTGATTAAATCCTATGAATCAACATTTTTTCACGCGAATACAACCCAATGCTTTCGCGGGAATAAATATTTTATTTTCACGCGAATACAAACCAATGCTTTCGCGGGAATAAACATTTAATTTTCACGCGAATGGAAACTGTTGCTTTCGCGGGAATGAATACTTTATTTTCACGCGAATACAAACCGTTGCTTTCGCGGGAATAAATATTTTATTTTCACGCGAATACAAACCAATGCTTTCGCGGGAATAAACATTTAATTTTCACGCGAATGGAAACTGTTGCTTTCGCGGGAATGAATACTTTATTTTCACGCGAATACAAACCGTTGCTTTCGCGGGAATAAATATTTTATTTTCACACGAATACAAACCAATGCTTTCGCGGGAATAAACATTTAATTTTCACGCGAATGGAAACTGTTGCTTTCGCGGGAATGAATACTTTATTTTCACGCGAATACAAACCGTTGCTTTCGCGGGAATAAATATTTTATTTTCACGCAAATACAAACCAATGTTTTCGCGGGAATAAATAATTTATTTTCACGCGAATGGAAACCGTTGCTTTCGCGGGAATAAACATTTTATTTTCACGCGAATAGAAACCAATGTTTTCGCGGGAATAAATAATTTATTTTCACGCGAATGGAAACCGTTGCTTTCGCGGGAATAAACATTTTATTTTTACGCGAATACAAACCAATGTTTTCGCGGGAATAAATAATTTATTTTCACGCGAATACAAACCAATGCTTTCGCGGGAATAAACATTTTATTTTTACGCGAATACAAACCAATGTTTTCGCGGGAATAAATAATTTATTTTCACGCGAATACAAACCAATGCTTTCGCGGGAATAAACATTTTATTTTCACGCGAATACAAACCAATGTTTTCGCGGGAATAAATAATTTTATTTTCACGCGAATGGAAACCATTGCTTTCGCGGGAATAAAAATTTTATTTTCACGCGAATACAAACCAATGCTTTCGCGGGAATATATGCTTTATTTTCACGCGAATGGAAACCGTTGCTTTCGCGGGAATGAAATTTTTTATTTTCACGCGAATAAAACAGGGATATTTCACGCGAATAACACTATTCTGATAGAGTTTTCGCGTGAGTGTTTTTAATGGCTATAAGCTAAATGAGTAGGAGTGGCTTATACTATATAAGAACAGCTCTCTCTGCATAGAAATCATTCTCTCCAGCAATAAAACATCGACTACTACAGCTGATTTCATCAACTACTACAACTGATTCATCAACTGCTACAACTGATTTCATCAACTACTACAGCTGATTTCTTGGTGATAAGGTAAGAATTAATAGAAAAATTACTTAATAAAAGTTAAAATGTAATTATTTTACAACACTGTTTAATCATCATATACTAATACTTAACATTTTATTTTAGTTCATTATGAGTTCAAAAAGATACACAATCAAAGACTACCTTCCAAAGATATATCATAGCTATATTAAAGAAAATGTTGAAGTACAGGAAAAGATTGGATATCGCTTGACATTACAAGCTATATTATTATGTATGACACAGCATTTGCTAACTGTAGCTTCTTTACATGGAGAACTTTCACCGATACAATACCGACCATACACTACACATAAATACGTTGACAATTCAGTAGAAATATTTAAGCTTATGACTAAAAACAATTTTCAAACAGTTGTAAAAATGTCAAAAACTGTCAGTATTAATGATTACTTAAAGAAAATTCAAAGAAAAGTGTGGAATAAAGAGCTCACTCAAAAATTGATTTCAATACAATGGACTACTGAATTATTATATCATTTTCAATCAGATATATGTAGATACATACAAACGGATGAAAATCTCTCATCATCCATTTTTTCATTTGAAATGATATTGGAACTATTTCAAGCTTACAATATTTAATATGTTCTCTTTATGTATCCCTACTTATTATACAATAAATGTATATATTCACATATTGTTTCATTTTTAATCAATGTATTTATTCAATGTAGATGTATCTGGTCTCTCCTCTCTCTCCTCTTTTCCTCTCTCCTTTCTCTCAAGATGCCATATGAGTTCGAGTTATGTAAAAAAATTATCAAAACTTAAATGCCATACATTCAAAATCTAGATGCCATATGAGTTCAAATCAAGTAAAAAAATAATCAAAACTCGAATGCCACTTAAATGCCATTCAAATGCCACTCAAGTACCCCTCAAATGAAATACAATATAAACTCGGCGAATTCATCCAACGCCGTAACCCATTGTCTCAACTCCAAGATCAAATCCACAAAAAAACACTTGGTAGGGAGATCTGCTCATATATTACTACTGACGTCACTATAGATCTGGGAAAGTCATTAATACAAACATTTGACTTCCCGCTAACATTCAGCCTGGAACCATCAACCCCGATGAGATCATTAACAGGGTTACTTAATCTCAAATTCAGAAACCTGCCAGTATCCTCAGTTACCACAGACACTTCAGCTCCAGTGTCTAATACAAACTCTACCTCTTTACCATTTACTTTGACCAAGCGTTTGATGCTACATTTCCTACTACCAGTATCGCCAACAACATTGTTCACAAATCTCACTTTACGTGGAGAACCTTCATTACCACTACTATCCCTGTGCTGTGACCTGATATTGTCACCTTCCCACCTATTGTTGCAATCCCTAGAGGTATGGCCTCTCAGATTACACCGGAAACACCTTACATCCGGGCAATGACGGACTTGATGTCCCATCCTACCACACTGGAAACAGTTGTCCCTGCCAGTTGGGGAGCTAAACCTTCCAGGCCTTCTACCCGATGTAGGGGAACCTCGAGGTGATCGAGGAGAGTGCCTACTATCTGGGCTACGATGTCCATGGGACGTCGCCTCATACCTAGGAGAATAACTGCCCTCCGGGCTGCGGTGTCTATAAGACTCCGCACCATACCTACTCTTATAATGCCCATCTCCCTTATGGTCATGATACCCTCTATACTCGCTACTCCTCTCCCCTGGGCTGCGGCTTCTATGGCCGCGGGAATAGGAGCCCTTTTCCACATTACCATCTCCAGACCTAGTACTGTCCCTTGAACGGTATGTAACTTTGTTATCCACAGCCTCCTGTGGACTTCCCTGTCTATACTTAGCTACCTCATATACCGAACGGCCAGTCCTAGAGGCATTCAAAATTTCTTCTGAAGCAATAGCCAACTGCCTGGCTGCCAACTTAGTACCTAAATCTCTCCAACTAAGTGTAGTCTCTTGCATAAGCAATTTACGCACAGAGGAATCCCTTAAACCATTAACAGCTAAAGCAACGGAGAAGCGTTGCCTCAACTCATCATTGTTATGCCCAAAATCCATCTCCCTACTTAATTTCTCAACTCTGAGTAAATATTCCCTTTCGTCTTCCCCACAAGCCTGTGAGACTGTCACAAACCTCATTGTCTTAACATAGACACTTTCACTACGGTCGTAGTGGCCTTTTAACAAATCTATAGCCCTATCAAACCCACCATCAGTTTGGTCATTTAAATCAAATCCCAGTGACTGCAATACCCCTATACCATCACTACCTATAGCACTTAACAAGGCTAGTAGTTTAGTTCTACCTCTAAACACATCTACAACAACCTCATCTCCATGAATTTCCACCTTCTCGGTACCCAAAGTTAAAGCTGCTACCTCTGCAGACACCATATACTGAGTCAACCAATTGTTGAATTCCTCAGACACATTGTTACCCGCTAACCTTAGCTTCGGAAATGACGACAAGTCAAGTCTCCTACTCATCCCTGTTCTAATTAATTAACACAGTAAACACCCAACAATATCTGTATGATTGTATCAATACAGTAGCACCTCTCCACCACAGTAATAGCCAATGCACAACACAACAATAGCAATAATAACAATCCACAATATCCCAAAAGATGTCCACTGTTCCCTTCTCCACCAATGCACAATTAAATGCACCACAATAATATCCACAATATCACGTATTAACTCCACTGTACCCTTATCCACTGCACAAATAAACACAACACAATAATATTCCTCAATGTCACGTAATAACTCCACTGTACCCTTATCCCGGTAAATAATTAACAACAACACCAAATCACCACTTCACCAAAAATAATTAACACTGCACCAATATCCCTATAAACACCTAAACACCGAACACGGAGAGCTCACACAGCTCTGAAACACCCAACACCTCTCCTCTACACACACCTCTATCCCCACACACACCACGGAGGACCCACGCGGCCCTAGCACCTCTACACCTCTCTCTTTTAGTGCCCACACGGCACCAAAAGCCTCGCACACACCTCCCTTGCACCAATAAATAATTCCAATAACACACAAATAACAATATCACCAGGTCCTATGCCGACTGCGCCATGTTAGATGAAGGGTACGAAGAGACACAAGGAAAACACGTCTACTCACCATCAACCAACAACTCAAGAAGACTGCTATTCAGCTCTTATCCAATTAGCCTAAGTTCCCGTAACCGTGTGTGTGTCCGTATTCCTTGTTAAGCCAATGCCGATAGAACCTATGTTATAACCTTGAACTTCCTATAACACACAAACTCGTTATCCAACAACAACAACAGCAAACAACAATGTTGTTGTGTATTATTATTATTAATGACTATCGTATAATTCATTAAATAAACTACTACTACTGCTAGTAATAATATAGATACAAAATAATAATAAAAGTAACGTAAGATTCTAATAATAAATGATAATTAAACTTGGTAATTATTATTAATAATTATTATTAATAATAATCAATAACAACTACAACTAGAAGAGGACTGGACTAACTAAGAACAACAACACTCACTTACTAATAATAATTATAATAATAATAATATATAATAAATAATTAATAATAATAATAATACAACTTACAACAACGGTCGGATTTCTACAACGAGTTACTGGAGTAGTAATGCGGTCAGGCAGTGGCACTTCTCCATCCTTGACAGTGTACCTGGTGGACTGGTTATAATAGTAACATCTCAACTGACAAGGAGCAAAATGTTTTTCACACACTACATAGCCTCCAGACTTCACAATCTTCTCAAAAGAAAGATCAGCGCGTCGTGCTCTGTGAAGCCAAATCTTTGCTACTTCAGGCTGCCGAGACACTGGGACTCGAAAAAAACGAGTGCTAGATGAGTCACTCCTACTGTTGCAAGAAGCAAACATACACAAAACCATAGCTGAATGCTGGAAAATCAAGCGTGAAGTAGAGAATACCAAGCAGACCGTCAACAGTAATAATATACAATAAATGGCTACTTCCGATTTTAGTTGTCAACAGTTGAGTCCCGCAGTGAATGCTATAAAACGACCGGACTTTTTTTCCATTTTCAGCACTTCAGATGGGCTCCTTGTGAGTTTTAGCCCACAACAGCTGATAAAATTTATATCAAAAATTACAGTGTATTAATTGTATTTTTTTAAATATATTGTCGATTTGATCCAATACTAGTCCTTTAAACTAAACAATAATTCCTGAGGAATTATTGTCAGAGCACAGTTCGCAACAAACTATAAACTAAACAATAATTTACAATTATTGTCGAACCTTGTGAAGGTTCGGATGCAGCCAATAATTAGAGCATAATTATTGTCCACTGCCAGCAAACATTCCACGCCAGATTCGGCCGCACCCATAATTGCACAAACCAATAAATGCTCTCCAGACAATAATAGACTTGGGCAAGAGCAGAGCGCGTCGGGAAGGTGTACAGGTGGCTACCACCCAGACACAAATTCCTTTACAGTATTATTATGTATTTATTTAGTATTTATTTAGTAGTTGTGGTAGTCACCTTTTTTATTATTATTTATTTATTATCATTCTTATGGACTAACAACTCAACTATTATTATTATTATTATTATTATTATTTATAATTATTATTTAATATTATAATAATAGTTCATAAAAATAAGTAAATAATTAATAAGTTATTGTGATTATTATATAAATAATAATATTTATTATTATAATTAATAGTAGTAATATTATTATTATTATTATATAAATTTATTATGTAATGATATTGTGCAGGATTTCACTGTGGGGGTGTGAGTTGGTAGCTCGGCCTACCTGCACAACCTCCCGAACTGTAATGGCAACTGTGTCTAGTGTGCTAGCGATACAACCCTTCCACAGGTCGACTTAGTATACTGGAGAATGGTGGTTGACCATCTCAGTAACTAGTGAGCTGCCGGTTGCGTTAGCTGTTGTTTTGTGTGTGCAATGAGTTCGAACTTTGAAGGGCGAACTAGTTGAACTAGGTTCGGCCAGCAGAGGTTCGGCTGTCCTTTTGTAGTGCTGTGCAGAGGTCGAACATTGAAGGCGAAGTTAGTCAAAAGCTAAGTTCGGCCAGCAGAGGTTCAGACTGATCTGCCTGTATATTACTACTTGAGTAATGGTGCGCAGTGAAGTTATTTGTATGTACAAAGAAACTTCTGAGAGTGTGCAAGCTGACTCTGATTTATTTGACATGAACATGCGTATTTATGTAAACTGTTACATAATAAAAGTGACTGACAAGTAGTGAACAAAAGAGGCCACACCTGGCACAATTGATTGGCCAGCGTGTGCAAATAAAATACAAGGGGTGGTACAACAGTGGATGCATGGCTGAACTCACATGGCAAATGTATAAGTTTACATGTAGATAGAAAATAATAATTAATGTACATAGAGTTATTAGCCCTAAAGCGCGGGCATAGAATTGCGACGTGTACACAATCTGGAATATCGTATGCATAGAACTAGACAACAACATAGAACAAGGACATAGACGAGTAAGTGTTTGTAATAGTGTACCATATACTGTCTGGTAAGAGTGTTTAATGTCGCCGGTCCTCCACACACTCCCCTCCATTGGCGATGATGGCCAATCAAAACGTGGCGGCGGCATTGGTAAGTGGATGCTATTCTCGATAGGGTCGGTTCAGCTCTTTTTTAATGTCTTCAGCTCGTAATAACAGCTGGCAGGCTTCATGTGTGATGGCATGTAGTTCTCGGTCTAGGGCTTCCATACGATGCCTGTGTTCTCGTCTGCGTCGGCTCCTCTCAGCTTCTGCCGATCGTTCTCGCTCGGCCCTCCAACTGTACGAGTTTGGCTGCGGGCGCTCTCTCCTAGGTGAATCTGTATGTCGGGGGGGAGTTATCCTCCTCTTCTTTGGTGGGGGAGGTGACTCCAGCTGCTTCCCCAGCCGCTTCTGTACTGGCGGTTTCTCTATTACTGCCTTGTCGGGGATTGTCTTCTCCTTCTCTATACTGGGGGTCGGGGGTACCGAAGGGTGGCGGTGACTCCCAACCGATGGCTCTGCAAAACTCGTCATATCTGGCAGCGTCGACTTCATAAAGTGGCTTCGACTTTCCTCCATGTTCTGCAGTGCCTCCTTGTATTCTAATGTGCTTCAAGATGGCGTCTCTTGAAGCACTCTTTTTCCCGCACTTGCAGAAAAAGAAAGTTAGATGCTGCCTGACGTGGTAAATGACACGTTTCCTGACTTGCTGGAAATCACAGCGCTGGCACTTCCACTGCTCGCTGTCTCCGATCTGTACGGCCATACTTTTTATGGTAGCCATCGTCTCACCGCTGAGCCATATCTCTCTGAGTAAGTTGCTGGCTTTTGGCGTCGGTGATGTTATTTCTCCTTCCTCTACAATAGCAACACGTCTGATGTTGACGGTAGGTGACATGTCGGTTTTTCGTAACATGTCCTCTTTGCGAGGGACAGTTACTGCCAACCGCATTTGTTGGTCCAAAGCCTTTGTCAGTGACTGAATTGTAACGTTCGGCAGCTGCTCACCTGTGGTGGACGTGATGTCGATCTTTTCTCTTTGGTGCTGGGAAGTTCTGGCCATAGTTAGTGCTGTGTTGTCCGGTTGATCTACTCTTCTTGTGTTGGGTAGCGAACTCGTTCTTGGCTGGATGGCAACTGAGCGTTGGCGGCTCCTGCACCTATCTATATTCTGATTGGTGGTGGCTACCACGTGTTCTCTCAGCGTCATCCCCCACGTGGTATTGTTTTGATGACGTGGGGTGGCGGGTATTTGTTCGTAGTAACTGGGAGTTACGCTACCCTGTCTCGTATTTTTTCCGGCGACGAGTTTTCTGGTTTGGGGAGTTGTTTCCTCTTGCTCTCCTTTTCTCTCTCGTCTTTCTTCATGACAACTCGTCCCACTTTCTTCTATCTTTCTCTTGTTTATTCTTCGTTTCACTTCTATCCAACCGATTTCGGCCGGACTTTCTGGTACTTCTTTCTCCAGGGGAGTAGTTGGTGGTGGTAGTGTTGTGATTTCTCTGCTTCCTGCTCCAGTAGGTGGGGTGTTGGGTAGGTGGGGCTCCCCCCTTGCTGTATAGCAGTGGTAATCGTTCAGTCTGGCCGGTTTTTGCCTCTCTCTTTGTGGCCGACCCAGGGGTGAGGTGGGCAGCCGGCTGGGTTGTAGGGGTGGCCAGTCTTCGTCACTGAGGGCTGGGGGCCTCGGTGGGCTGGGTGCCCTTTGGGTGACCTCTGGTGGGGGTGTGTCTCCTTCCTCTATACTTATTCTTTCCTCTACTTTGATCTTGCTGTGTCCTAGCACTTCAGGCCTTCGGGTTGGACTGTGGCGCACCGCAGGTGGAGGCGGGGGTGACAACTCCCGAGTGTGGGGTGTCTCCTCTCCCAAAAGAGGGTTTCCAGGTTCCTGGAGATGTGGTGGGCTAGGGAACTCCCTGGCCAGCGGTGGCTTTTCTGGTGGGGGTGACGGTAATGGTAATGTTTCTGGTTCAGGCAGTGGTAGGGGTAATAACTCTAGGTTCTCAGCGGGGGCTGGACGTGCCTTGGGGGGTCGTCCTCTTCTGGCCCCTTTCATATTTGGTTGGAGGGCGGGCTCTCGGCACGGGGGCGCTCGGCCGACTGGTTCCTGGCAGGTCCTATAGTGACGCAGTCGCATCCCATTCTGGATGGACCACTGCCCATTTCTCTCTACTTTATAGGTGTGGTTTGGGAAGGCTTCCAGCACCTGGTAGGGTCCGACGAAGCGTGGCTGCAGCTTCGGATTGCTTCCCTTCACCCTCCGTTTGTTCTCTAACACGACGAGTTCCCCCTTCTGAAATACGGCGGGCTCCTCATCGTCCTGACTCCTAGTCTCTTGCTGCTGGTGCCTTAGGTATTCATGTGCCTTCTGGAGATTCTCCTGCACTTCTGCTGTATGTTCTGAAACGTTGCGAGGGTCCAAGGAGGGGGGCGTGCCTGTTAGTTGGTCCGGAAGGCGTACCTCCCGTCCCATCACTAACATGTTGGGCGTTTCCCCGGTTGCTGAGTGAGGGGTGCTGCGACAGGCCCGCATGATTTGCGGCAGCAGACTGTCCCACTCGTCCTGGCCTTTTGTCAATATCAACGTCCTGAGTGCATCTCCCAGTGTCCGGTTTTGACGCTCCACCATCCCATTCCCTTGCGGGTGATAGGGGGTGGTCCTTGTCTTTTTGATGCCCCACAGGCTACACAGCTCTTCTAACAGCACGGACTCAAACTGCGCCCCTTGGTCGGAGTGTAACTGTTCGGGTAGGCCCCAGTAAGCAAACACTCGTTCGTCCAGCGCGACGGCGACCGTAGGTGCTGTGGCATCAGGCAGAGCTATTGCATCTTGCCAACGGGTGAAGTGGTCGGTGAGGACCAACACCCAACGGTTCTTCCTTTTCGTCAAGGGCAGAGGGCCGACTAGGTCGACCGCCAGCTTCTGAAAAGGTCGTCCCGCATACATCCTTTGCCGGTGAGGGTTCTCTGCCTTCTTCCCATTCTTGGCGACTTGGCATACCTCACAATCCTTGATTAGTCTCCTGACCAGGGGGGATATGCCTGGCCAGTACCAATCCATCAGGATGCGCTGTCTTGTCCGATGAATCCCTGCATGGATCATCCTGTGCGTCTCCCAGACGACCTGTGTCCTCCTACTTGGTGGGCAGACTACACATTGCTTTGCTCTGGAAGGGTGGTGCAGCGTGATTACGAGCACCCCGTCAGGGCGGATCTCCATCGCCTCCTTCCGGTCATACAGTGTCTTCAACTCGACACTTCCTTCGGCCAATTCTCTCTCTGTGACGCTTCCCGGCCGTCTCAGCTCGGCATAAATCCGGCCTACCGCATCCTGCCCGTCCCTTTGCTCTTGGGCTAAGGTTTGGGCGGAGTGTACCGGGTTTGTCACAGTGAGGTTGACCCGCTCCTCCTTCTCTCCTTGCTCCGTAGACTCCCTCTTCGCCATCTCTCCCGGCCGTCTCGGCTCGGCGTAAGTCCGGCCTACCGCATTCCGTCCCTTCGGCTGGGCCGAATCCTGGGTGGAATGTACCGGGTTCAATGTGTCGAGGTTGTCTCTAGCCTCTCTCTGAGGTCTCTGTCCAGCTTCTTGCCGCAGCTCTACATGGGAAGGTCCCCCATCTCTTTGCTCGATGGAGCTGCACTGCCTACAGTCCGCATAGGGTCCCTGTCGGCTGAGCCCATCAGCATTACCATGGTGAGTTCCAGCTCTGTGCTCGAGCTTATATCGGAATTCAGCCAAGATCTCCAGCCATCGCGCTATCTGGTTCGATGGTTCCTTCCGTCTACACAGCCAGCGGAGGGAGGCGTGGTCCGTCCGGAGCTTGAATTCCCGCCCATAGAGGTAGGGACGGAAATGTTTCACTGCCTTGATGACAGCGACCAGCTCCTTCCGTGTGACGCAGTAGTTCCTCTCTGCTGGTGCCAGCGTCTTGCTGAAGTATGCAATGACGCGTTCCTTGCCTTCTTGTACTTGGGAGAGCACAGCACCGACTCCTACCGCACTGGCGTCAGTATCCAGTATATACGGTAAGTTGGGGTCGGGGTATCCGAGTACCGGGGCTTGGGTGAGTCTGTCTTTGAGCTGGTCAAAGGCTGTCTGCTCCACCTGTCCCCACTTCCATGGTGTCTCCTTGCCCGTCATCACTGTGAGAGGTTTAGCAATCGTGGCGTAGTCGGGGAGGTACTGGCGATAGTACCCGGCTGTTCCTAAGAATGCCTGCAGCCCCTTTACGTCCGTTGGTGCCTCCCACCTCCTGACTGCTTCCACCTTTCCTGGGTCGGTAGCCACTCCTTTTGCGCTTACTACGTGTCCGAGGTACTTGACCTCTTCTTGCAGCAGTTCGCATTTAGAGGGCTTCACTTTCAGGTTTGCCTGGTGGAGCCGTCCCAGCACTTCTCCGAGCCTCTGTAAGTGCGTCTGGAAGTCGGGCGCGATGATAATCACATCATCTAAGTACAAGAGTAACGTCTTCCAGTGAAGGCCTTTGAGGATCTTTTCCATGAGCCGCTGAAAGGTGGCGGGGGCTGACGTCAACCCGAAAGGCAACACCTTCCATTTCCACAGGCCGCTTCTTGTGGTGAAGGCTGACTTGTCACTGGCGTCCTGATCCAGGGGAACCTGCCAGTATCCACTAGTGAGATCCAACGTAGTGAAGTACTTGCTCCCGGCTAGAGCATCCAGTGATTCGTCGATTCTGGGGATGGGGTAGGCGTCCTGTTTGGTTATATCATTCAGCCTCCGGTAGTCCACACAGAATCTCCACGTATCGTCCTTCTTCCGCACCAGTACCACAGGGGAGCTCCAAGCTCCGTCGGCCGGCTCGATCAGATCCTTCTCTAAAAGGTCCTTAATCTGGCGTTCTGCTTCCGCCTCCTTCTCTGGCCCCAGCCGGTGTGGCGGGCATCGAATAGGTCGGGCCCCTTCCACTGTGGGGATTGAATGCTCTGCTAGGGCTGTTCTACCCAGGTCTCCACTATGGCTACTGAATACCGTCTGGTATTCGATCAGCAGCTCCTTTACTTGCTGCTCCTGCCATGGGTCCTGGCACCCTCTCTTTGCTTGCTGGAAGAGGTCGTGCAGATGGGGGGGCAACTCTCTTCCTCCCGTCTTGCTCCTCTGCTGTCCGTCTGGTCTCGTCAGCTCTTGGACGCCACCCTCTTCTACTCCCGTAAAGGTACCAATGACCTCTCCTGCGGGTAGCCTTAGGGTGTCCTGCGTCGGGTTCAAACATCTAACCAGCACGTGTCCCTGAGCGTCAGGCCTGTTGACGCTGGTGGCGATGGGTATCCCACCCTGGATGCTTTCAATCACTCCTTGCGGAAACGTATCCCTGGAGCTCAAGTGACATGGAATGGTCACTTCTGTCTGTGGTGGAAGCTGGGTGTCCTGTCGGACCTGCACCTTGGACACGAGATTTCTCCCGTGGCGGTCGGTACAGGCCAGCTCCTTTCCTTGTATCACCAGCACTGGGCGGTCGAATCCCATCTGGCATTCTTGGCTTGTCAGGAAGGGCATCCCTAGGATAACGTCCTCGTTGACTTGACTGACCACAAAGGTCTCTTCAAACTTGACGTGCCGTATCCTCCCCTTCAGTGAGAGCAAGCCGTAGAACGGAAGTCTGGTACCGTCGGCCATGATCCCATGGGAATCGTAGTGCTGCAGATTGCGCTGTACGTGGTTCGGTAACCGATCAAAGACCCGCTTGGACAACAGGTTAGTGTTGCAGCCCGTTTCTATGAGGTGCGTTACCGCCTCTCCTTCTACCCTTCCAGGTAGGTAGTAGCTCGAGCGATATGGTTGCTCGATCTGATTGCTCTGGAGTGTCACAGGCTTTGGAATGAACTCTTCCTTCCTCAGTGGGGGCGTTTGTGTCTGCTTGTCCTTTCTCCTGGGCCTTGGTTCCTGCTGCTCTGGAGTCCCGTCGCCATCCGTTTCTTCTGCCACTGAGCTGTCGAGGGCCGACAGGCTGGCAAAACGGTTGTGTAGGGCGATGGGGGGACTAGTCAGGAGGTCCAGGGGAGGAGTCGCTCGACGCACTGTTGCCGGTCCACTGGAGGGCGCCTGTGCCCTTTCCTTCTGATGTGCCGTTGCCCGTGTGCAGCCAGCGGGTCTCCCTACTGCTGCGGGCGGTAGTCGTTTCCCTGGCGGCTAGGCCAAGGGACGGTCCTACATGCCTTCCGGGTGTGGCCTGTCTGTTGGCATCCCCAACATCTCTTGGGTGGCTCAGGCTTCTTCTCCATCTTTAGGCTGGCAACCTCTTTGCTCAACCCTTCTATGGTCTTGAGTAGCTGTGCCAAGGGGTCCTGCACCTCTTGGTGTCGAGCCGTCTCTCTCGGTGGAGTCATCTCCTCTTCTAGGGGGTCGGTCTCTACTGTCCTGATGTGAGGTCCTCCCAATGGTTGGTGAGGCACCTGCAGGAACTCGTTCCCCGCTAAGATTGCTTCCTCCAGGTTCTGAGGACGTACTGCCAACAAGTGACGTTGCAGGTACGTGTGTCCTAGAGTGCTGTGGAATGTCTGCATTACCAGCTCATCCCTATTCTGTCGCGGCAGGGTGCTGTGGGCTGCCGTAACGAGGTGCTCGACCGTGAGTGCATGGTCTCTGAGACTTTCTCTGGGATTTCGTCGGTAGCTTAGCAGTTTTGCTTGGGCTTCCGAACGAGTCATGCCAAAGGTTGCTCGTAGCGTTCGTGCCACCTCTTCTGTAGTCTCACCTCGACCGCACTGCTCGGCCTTGCCTGTTAAGGCTTGGCGTAGGTGGATGACTGCTTCCTCGGCCGGCCAATGGTTTGCTCTGGTCACCTCCTGGAACCGTTGTAGAAAGTAGTCCACATCTCCTGTACCATCGTACTGTGGTACTCTAAACTTATCTCTGGCTGTGGCTACTGTCATACGGTCTAGGATGTCGGTGAGCGTCCCCATCATCTGCAGGCTGGAAGGATCCCTGTCAGTGCTTAGTGCTCGTCTCCTGGTTGCCATTCTTCCTCTGGGAGTTGCTTCTTGTGGGTGTCTGTCAATCCCACTGCTGCCACCAATGTGCAGGATTTCACTGTGGGGGTGTGAGTTGGTAGCTCGGCCTACCTGCACAACCTCCCGAACTGTAATGGCAACTGTGTCTAGTGTGCTAGCGATACAACCCTTCCACAGGTCGACTTAGTATACTGGAGAATGGTGGTTGACCATCTCAGTAACTAGTGAGCTGCCGGTTGCGTTAGCTGTTGTTTTGTGTGTGCAATGAGTTCGAACTTTGAAGGGCGAACTAGTTGAACTAGGTTCGGCCAGCAGAGGTTCGGCTGTCCTTTTGTAGTGCTGTGCAGAGGTCGAACATTGAAGGCGAAGTTAGTCAAAAGCTAAGTTCGGCCAGCAGAGGTTCAGACTGATCTGCCTGTATATTACTACTTGAGTAATGGTGCGCAGTGAAGTTATTTGTATGTACAAAGAAACTTCTGAGAGTGTGCAAGCTGACTCTGATTTATTTGACATGAACATGCGTATTTATGTAAACTGTTACATAATAAAAGTGACTGACAAGTAGTGAACAAAAGAGGCCACACCTGGCACAATTGATTGGCCAGCGTGTGCAAATAAAATACAAGGGGTGGTACAACAGTGGATGCATGGCTGAACTCACATGGCAAATGTATAAGTTTACATGTAGATAGAAAATAATAATTAATGTACATAGAGTTATTAGCCCTAAAGCGCGGGCATAGAATTGCGACGTGTACACAATCTGGAATATCGTATGCATAGAACTAGACAACAACATAGAACAAGGACATAGACGAGTAAGTGTTTGTAATAGTGTACCATATACTGTCTGGTAAGAGTGTTTAATGTCGCCGGTCCTCCACAATATTAGTTATTCTTTTATTTATTTATCATTATTATGCATTATTATTATAACTATCATAATTTTATGTAGCAAGATTTTATTTTTACTGCAAGTTGTAGTTGTTATTCAATTGAGTTATACTAATATTGTTATTTATCATTATTTATTATTATAATAATAATTATTATTTATTATTATTATTATTATTAATTTATCATTAAGTTGCTATACAACAACCAACAATAATAATGATTTAGCTAGCACAAGTGTAATTTTCAAATGAACGGACAGTTTTTTCCGTAAAATAGAGCATCAGCTTTTAGACCAATTTGTTGATTATCCATCATTGATACACAAAATATTTTTGTCTCACCAATGGTTGCCTCATATAAATAGTCAAGAAAAAGTATCTTCGCTTAAAACAACAGATGATTTGAGGTCCCACTGTCAAGCATTGCTGACAACTGTGTTGTTATAGTAAAGCGAAATCAGTGATACTTGTTCAATAATACGGCGAAAGCATGGGGCCCCAGGGAATTTTGCACATTCCCAGCAATTAATTACCTGTTATCATTGGTGATTGATATTAGGTTATTGACTCATTAGACTGTGCAAAATTTCCAGGAACACATGGGCGAAAGCTAGCTAATGCTAAGACAGATGATGTGTAGTACAGATGAATTTTCCAAATTTGGTTTTCATATTAAATATTGATGTCCACCTGTCCAGTAAGATCTGGAAATTTGATTAATGCTTAAAAAGTTGCTTACTTTTGGTTATTATTGAAACATTAAAAAGGTGACCTAGAAAAAAAAATTATTGCATTGAAAATTACATTTTTATTCTGTTCCCCCATAAGGAGGTCAACCAAGCGTATCGCCTAATCAATTAGCTACCTGTGCCTATATGTATATATGATGATGTACACATGCGTGTTATGTTTCTTTATAACGAGAAGTAGGTGAATTCACTTTGCTGCTGAATTCACTGAGTTAGTTTAGAAGTTTGATCATGCCATGTGAACTTGTCTTTACATTTTTTACACTTGAGAAACCTGTCTTCACATTGAAGCGTCACACTTAACAAACCGGTCTTCACATTTCAAAATCTTCCTAACAAACACTTCTTTTTACTCGAAAGCCTCTCAATCCTTAGGAACTGCACTTGCCTGAGGGAATTTTACTTATATCCAGTATAAACTTGTTGTTGACTTGAAGATAGCATTCTAAATAATTTTCAAAATGCGATACAAGTTTTATTATTAACTAGCACCATACTTTTATTGACTCACACATACTGTAACATGCAGTGAAAGGTTTGGTTTGGGGGTGTTCTGACAACAAAAAGCTAATACAGCCATCTGGGTCGCCAATGTCTTTTGTGTACCAACTTGTATTTCAAGCCCATCCATCCATTACAAGCCATGTGGCAGCCTGTTTTGCACACCAGTGTTTGATAGCTGGCAGAACAAAATTCTTGTTTATTGCGGTAGTATCGTGGCGTCCCTAGGTTTTGTGTTGCACTGAAATTTTTTTAGGTAGCCAATGAGCATTAAGCTACTGGGCCGTGATTGGTTAAATTTTCGAAAGGCAGTGAATCAAGAAGGTGATTATACTTATAGCGATCAGAATTTGTGTCAATTTTATGTGAAAATGCATTAAACACAAGCGTAAGCTGATCTGTGACTTTTTAGGAACTTGAAGCGGAATCACCCACAAAAAAACACCTCTGGGGAGGGCTCTGGTGTCAATCATTGCTGACAACAGTATGGTCAAAAGGGATGTAATATGTATGCAATATATAATATACTGTATTACTTAGTTGTAGAACTAAATATTATTATTATGAGAAACTTTTGAAATTTGGGTTAAAACATTTTATTACTAACAGTATCAGCCCTCCTGTAAGATTGCCTCTCCCTACAAGAGAGCATGCGACTATTATCAGTAGAATGTTAGAATATTAGCAATAGAATGTTTTAATTGAAATTTTATAAGTTCCTCATAATACAATTACAATATAATCGCTAATTTAAATTGGTAATAATAAATGGTAAATAAATGATTTGTTACCACTATGAAATATTCTGTCATTTTTGCTAGACCAAAACAAAATTATTCATTTCTCAGAAGTTATTGGTGAAATTTTTTGGACAAAATCTGATTTGTTGATTATAATGAAATAAATCAGCAAAACTGTGTGTCACTGAGTAGATGAGACATTTATGTTGAAGTTAAAATTGTGTAAAATGCTTGTTATTTTGCGGGAAATTAGCGCAAGTGAGATTTTAGCTACTATTTATTCTCGTGTGAGAGTGCATTTAAGAGGTCAGTTTACAGATAATCAAAAGTGAACTTTGATTGGATGTTTGGCGGTCATTTTTTTTGAATTGGTGTATTGGTTGTAGAGTTATTAGTACAACTATAACCGGAGATATTGAAAACTGCATACTGAAGTGATTACATAATAATTATTTTACTGCATCAGGTGACACCTATCATTGAGCTGTAGTGGCTATAATGTATAATGGAGTAATTATTATTTTCTGGTGCAAATACGACGCTGGTAAAGTGAAAAAGTGGAAAACGTCTTGGTTGTAAGATCTTGAATTAAAAATTGGGTTGTCATTTTTTGAGCTTGATGTTGAGTATTTTGAATAACTTGGATTTAAAGTGAAACAATCAAATCAATATATAATTTACACTGATTAACACTGATGCTAATGGTGTTGTCAGTTTAGAGCATCGATAATACTATAAGGATTTATTTGACATTTTATTTGGGGCTTGGTGGGGCTTAGCTGGAGTTGTACCCCCATTACACTTTTTAGCCAAAGTAAACTTCACAGGGCATAAATAGGGAAATTACAGTACATTCCATTGGTGATTCAGCAGCCTATACAGTCAACAATGAGCGTCTCTGTGATGAGACTGAGTTATAAATAAAATATTTCTCTGTCCCTTCTGAAGGCTATCATCACCAACTTTTGCATATAGGCCGTAGTTACTATGACATGACATGCTTAGTTTCTTCACAAGTTTTATATTAAATGGTTCTAAGTCGCATCAGAATATTTTCTTAGAGCAGAGACGTTGAAATTTCAAAAATCGGTGGAGAATACCCAAAAAAAAGCGTTGCAAGCTATGTACCCTACAGGTTTTTGTTGAGTTGTCAAGTATGAAGTTTTGTATTTGAAGAATCGCCTCTTTTCAAATTACATACATGCTAATTATTACAATCAGATGTTCTTTTAATGAAGTTTTCGGCGGCATTGTTTGTGTTAAAAATGTATGTCTGCCAGTTATAGTCCAAAACTTTGCAATAAACGTTTTTAATGCTAAACCCTAAAACCCAAGGAGAGTTTATAATCAGTTTGCTAGCGAGCGTCGAAATGTAAGAGGCCCTTATTATAGTTTTCAATCATGGTAATATCAAAATATCTCATCAGCAAAATTATTTTTTTATTTGTATTTTAAAAGCAAAACAATCGACTAAAACTATTTGCCCTCAAAATGATAAACATCTGTTCATTATGACACGCATGCAGTGTTTGTAAACAAATAGTTTTCATACCGGCATTTTTCAACTGCTCGAATGGCTAGAACTCAAGCACACCATGCCGACATTTTTATGACCATATTTCTTGATGTAGCTGAAAACAAATGCTGACCTTGTAGACAAACCATTGAAATATTAGATTTATCACAGTCGCCATTCATTCATTCCGGGTCTGTCAATGCTCATTTTAAGAGTTGCTACAATGTCTCAGGCTGTTTTTTTAATTTAATGCGAACAAATTATTTAAGTAGCAAGAGCACCATGCATTTCTCAAGTTTTTATGCGTAAATCTTTTCATTGTAATGAAAACATGTCATCAACTCAATAACATACATTCATTTACTTCAACCTCATGTGAGTGATTCCATGTTATAATCTTTACTGAAGAAGCCAAAGCAATTGATTTGTGTACAACTTATCATAGGCTGACTAGATCAAATGAAATGCTAGCTTGGCATATGTGACTCACTAACGGCCATATAGTTTCCAACTACTGCAGCTTTACAATAAAACTATAGTCCTTGAAGCTAGTTGCAGTTTAAATGGGACCGGACAACTGACATCTTTATACAACATTTTCAAGTAGCTCTCTAAGTCTGTCAGCTAATAGAAAACTTCAACAATGTACACCTTTAGAATCAGTGTTAAAAAACTTATTTAATGATATTTCATACATTGATGTGATTGTATCACTCTAAGGCTTGTAGAGACAAATTGAGACTATTGATTGCTAATGCTAAACCGCAGAAGTTTAATGTTCTAATATATCTGTGGCTTACAATCATAAACTCGCACTGGCAATTGGTATCTCGTGTCCAATGGAAATAATTATTTTCTCAGCACAATGGGAAGTTACCGAAAATAATAGTCTGTAGCCGTAAGTTAATACTTTGTGTATGGAACAAAACTTTCGTTTCGAACTTAAGTTCTTGTAAATTCTTATGAATTATTGAGCAATTCATAAGAAGATAACTCTCAATTTGCGAAGCAAACAAGAAAGAATGAAAACAGCATCATTATAAACTATATATATTATCCGTGATTTGGTAATAACCTCATAACTTTTTGAGGATGTAAAACGAGTCTGTTAAATTGAACTAATTCGACTCTGTTATCATTTATTTAGTGATCAGTTTCATTCGTGACCCATAAACAGTATAGATATATGCGGATGAACTATTTATTCAGTGATCTACTTTTTGTTGACCTTCGAGTCCCGAACAAAAAAATTGTTCATTGATTAATTTTATTGCCGACCTGCAGAGCTGTGGCCAAATCACCGTGATTTGCGTATTCAGTGTCTCAAATAAATGAAAAATATTTTATTTATTTCATATGTTTGATACAAGTGGTGATCTGACTTGATTTGATTTGGTTACTTTCATCATTATTTGATTTGATTTGCCACTTTCCACAAGATTTGACAAAATAATTGCAAAAAATATAGCAAATCATAAAAAAAACAGTGATGATGTTTTCGACTTTTCTTAATGCTTGTAATTGACCTGAGATTGCCATAATTCATGATATTAATCTGTAGAAAATAAATGAAAGCAGTGAAAAAAAAGAAACTACCTGGTTGTTAGCCTATTGTAATCAAGGATCAGTGAAAACTATGCTGCCTTTTCTGTTATGTATAAGTTTTCATCAGCGGAAGTCAAAGTATCAATTGACTACCTACTTATCTGACTTGAGTGTGCTGAGCTGAGAGCGTTTATGGATGGCGACCAGGTTATTTACTTTTGTGTAGTGAGTAATGCATTAGTTGATCATTTACTATAATGATTACTGTTCTGACACATGTGCAAACTAATGCTCAGTGTTTGTTTGCTATTATTTATCAATTATCTGGTATCGCTTGTACCTTTAGCAATAGTCTAGCACAATGACAATTTTTGGCAATGAAGGAATCTTAGAGAGGTATAACCTATGGTGGTTGATTGTTTTGCCTACTGGGTGTACATTTTATCTATTGCATGGAACTGGCTTATTCATTTGGCTAGTCTAAGCATTGGTTTGGATTTTAAATGTTAATATATGTCGTCATACCAATGAATAAGTTCCACTGGAAAGTGTAGGCAGGAAAATGCAAGTTTGCGAAAGTAATCAAGTTGGAATATTGTTTTCTAGGGATCATCTAACCACGCATTGTGATCTAACTTTGAGTCAATTAGGTCAGACAGCCTATTAAAAGCTTGATGTTTTTTTTTTCAAACAGCTTCAGTGATGATTTGAAAAATTTGCTGCAAATGGGGCTTCAAATATTTGACTTGAAACAACTCATGACTTGATTTGAATTTGCTACTCACGTGTAAAACTTTGATTTGAAGGAAAATTCAAGTGATTTGATTTGAGTCACAAAAATCGTGATATGGCACAGCTCGGTCGATCTGATTACTTTTTTTGCAGTTTGTTCAGCGAACATAAGTCACGAATATTGATATTACACATTGTTTTTGTGCAGCTATCCAATTATTTATGTCCACTCTGATCCCTAACTTTTAACAGATACATTTCCTGTTACTTAATCTACTCCATCATCGCCTTTGGCTATGTCATTGTTGTATTAATTTGATAAATTTTAGTTTGTTTTCACAACATAAACTGTTTATTTATCAGATGGCCGACAAACATTTCTAAAAAATGCTTAACATAAATATAATTGTACCACTACAGTATTTAAATGTTTTATGCCCTGTTCACACGAGACCGATAACGAAACTATAACTAAACTTTATTAGGTGATCGCTGACGCACGACGAATAAAGTTTCGTTACGCTGGTCACACGAGAACTATAATTTGTTCGTTACGCCTAGCGATCACTAGTTAGTTTCATCCAATGACAGCGCATTGTGTTTTGTGCGCGGGCCTACTCATACTTTATTGCGTGATGCAAAAGCATGGAAATTAATGCAGCAAGGTTTGGATTAGATTAGTTTAATAAATAGCTAAGTTTGATCAGCCAGTACTATTCAAATTGTTAGATTATAATTTATTATGATTATCTTTCATTTATTTAAAGCTCATTATGAATATAATAAAATGAAAAATTATATTTTGAAAAAGCAAATGTGCAACTATGGAAATCATGTGTTCGTTGTGAATGACCCTGACATTTGAGATCAGCCAATAACAGCACATAGAAAACAAACCAATTAATGAGCTTATCTGGCCCAATGGTCCAATCTCTGCAAGCATCGCAACCGACGATTTGCGCAAACCTAGCATTGCTTGATCTCGACAAAACTGAAATATTCGCTCAGTTTGCTGAACAACGAATTCGCTGGCTTGAAAAAATAGTTTCGTGTACCGTTTCGTCAGAGATTCGGTCTCGTGTGACCAGGGCTTTATTTATTAACATTAGAAAATAAATATATAACACTAGTAAGTATAGTAGCCGCACTCTTTTTCATGGATCCGCTTGTCACTGTCATATCCTGCAATTTTTACATTTTCTTTGCTCATTCAAAGTATGGTGAGGGAGGGGGGAAGGGGTCAATCCCTTTCAACAGCTGGGAAAACTTATAAAATGGGAAGGTGTCCCAGTGGGCATTTACTTCTCTCTTTTTCGTTTTTAAGTTTTCTTTCTAGTAACCTGTGAACCCAAGTTATCAAAAAGTTAGTACTGCAACAATCGTCAACAAAACTATTGAATTGATTCAGACATACACATACTGATGCTTGTAAGTTTCATACCAAGTTCACATAGGAGTCTAAGTCTAAGCCATGCTCAATATGTGTAAACTAATACTTGTCATTCAAAAGTGGCTACCATCTACCACAATACTTGTGTTACATAGCACGACCATAATTGTTGTTAATAATAATTTGTTTTTGTTTTATAGGAAACAGCATATATTTACCATTCAACCATATCATCTACAGTATTGGGTCTTTCTTACTCCATAAGCTACCACAGAGGTATAGTAGGTATGCATCTGACATAACTAGGGCTACTACCACTGAGATATAGTAGGTAGGTATCAGACATAACTAGGGCTACTACCACAGAGATATAGCAGGTAGACATCAGACATAACTAGGGCTACTACCACAGAGATATAGTAGGTAGACATCAGACATAACTAGGGCTACTACCACAGAGATATAGCAGGTAGACATCAGATATAACTAGGGCTACTACCACAGAGATATAGCAGGTAGACATCAGACATAACTAGGGCTACTACCACAGAGATATAGTAGGTAGACATCAGATATAACTAGGGCTACTACCACAGAGGTATAGTAGGTAGGTATCAGACATAACTAGGGCTACTACCACAGATATAGTAGGTAGGCATCAGACATAACTAGGGTTACTACCACAGATATAGTAGGTAGGCATCAGACATAACTAGGGTTACTACCACAGAGATATAGTAGGTAGGTATCAGATATAACTAGGGCTACTACCACAGAGATATAGTAGGTAGGTATCAGATATAACTAGGGTTACTACCACAGAGGTATAGTAGGTAGGCATCAGACATAACTAGGGCTACTACCACTGAGATATAGTAGGTAGGTATCAGACATAACTAGGGTTACTACCACAGAGTTATAGTAGGTAGACATCAGATATAACTAGGGCTACTACCACAGAGATATAGTAGGTAGGTATCAGACATAACTAGGGCTACTACCACTGAGATATAGTAGGTAGGTATCAGACATAACTAGGGCTACTACCACTGAGATATAGTAGGTAGGTATCAGACATAACTAGGGCTACTACCACTGAGATATAGTAGGTAGGTATCAGACATAACTAGGGCTACTACCACTGAGATATAGTAGGTAGGTATCAGACATAACTAGGGCTACTACCACTGAGATATAGTAGGTATGCATCAGACATAACTAGGGCTACTACCACAGAGGTATAGTAGGTAGGCATCAGACATAACTAGGGCTACTACCACAGAGATATAGCAGGTAGGTATCAGACATAACTAGGGCTACTACCACTGAGATATAGCAGGTAGACATCAGATATAACTAGGGCTACTACCACAGAGATATAGTAGGTAGGTATCAGACATAACTAGGGCTACTACCACAGGGGTATAGTAGGTAGGTATCAGATATAACTAGGGCTACTACCACAGAGATATAGTAGGTAGACATCAGATATAACTAGTGCTACTACCACAGAGATATAGTAGGTAGGTATCAGACATAACTAGGGCTACTACCACAGAGATATAGCAGGTAGGCAACAGACATTTAGATGCAGACTTTTGTGTAGCTGTAGAAAACCTGCTGACAGATGCAGCCTTAGATCGTGTCTGATGCTCTCCTATATTTATTATAAGAAAAAGTAATCAAGTGACTTTTGTATAAACAGTTCCTTTATCTCTTGTAGAAATGTGTTGTCTCCCCTTGCATAGATGTTTTGTTGGCTCTGTGGAAATGGCAAACATTCAGAGAGTAAACAGAGCAATAATAACCATGATGTACCAGACAGCAGCAATGGAGAGATTGTATGGATGAGCTTACTTCTGTCTCTGTATGTATTACTACTGTTTTGTCTCATCTCTGTGTATTATTGTGTATGTTTAATACCGTGTCTATGCGAGACTGTGTTTATGTAATGTTGCCTCAATGTATTCATGTGTCCATGTAATATTGTGTCTATGTAAGATTGTGTCTGTGTAATATTGTGTCTGTGTAATACTGGTCTATGTAGTACTTATGTTTATGTATTACTGTCTCTATACTTCTATGTCTATGTACTACCCGCGGTATTACTGTACCTGTGTATTACTGTACCTGTGTATTACTGTACCTATGTATTACTGTACCTGTGTATTACTGTACCCGTGTATTACTGTACCTGTGTATTACTGTACCTATGTATTACTGTACCTATGTATTACTGTACCCGTGTATTACTGTACCCGTGTATTACTGTACCCGTGTATTACTGTACCCGTGTATTACTGTACCCGTGTATTACTGTACCTGTGTATTACTGCACCTTTGTATTACTGTACCTATGTATTACTGTACCTGTGTATTACTGTACCTATGTATTACTGTACCTGTGTATTACTGTACCTTTGTATTACTGTACCTATGTATTACTGTACCTATGTATTACTGTACCCGTGTATTACTGTACCCGTCTATTACTGTACCTGTGTATTACTGTACCTGTGTATTACTGTACCTGTGTATTACTGTACATGTGTATTACTGTACCCGTGTATTACTGTACCCGTGTATTACTGTACCCGTGTACTACTGTACCTGTGTATTACTGTACCTATGTATTACTGTACCTTTGTATTACTGTACCTGTATATTACTGTACCCGTGTATTACTGTACCTGTGTATTACTGTACCTGTGTATTACTGTACCTATGTATTACTGTACCTGTGTATTACTGTACATGTGTATTACTGTACCTGTGTATTACTGTACCTATGTATTACTGTACCTTTGTATTACTGTACCTATGTATTACTGTACCTGTGTATTACTGTACCTGTGTATTATTGTACCTTTGTATTACTGTACCTGTGTATTACTGTACCTGTGTATTACTGTACCTATGTATTACTGTACCTGTGTATTACTGTATCTATGTATTACTGTACCTGTGTATTACTGTACCTTTGTATTACTGTACCTATGTATTACTGTACCTATGTATTACTGTACCCGTCTATTACTGTACCTGTGTATTACTGTACCTGTGTATTACTGTACCTATGTATTACTGTACCTGTGTATTACTGTACCTGTGTACTACTGTACCTATGTATTACTGTACCTGTGTATTACTGTACCTATGTATTACTGTACCTTTGTATTACTGTACCTGTGTATTACTGTACCTGTGTATTACTGTACCTCTGTATTACTGTACCTATGTATTACTGTACCTGTGTATTACTGTACCTGTATATTACTGTACCCGTGTATTACTGTACCCGTGTACTACTGTACCTATGTATTACTGTACCTGTGTATTACTGTACCTATGTATTACTGTACCTTTGTATTACTGTACCTGTGTATTACTGTACCTCTGTATTACTGTACCTATGTATTACTGTACCTGTGTATTACTGTACCTGTATATTACTGTACCTGTGTATTACTGTACCTATGTACTACTGTACCTATGTATTACTGTACCTGTGTATTACTGTACCTATGTATTACTGTACCTGTGTATTACTGTACCTGTGTATTACTGTACCTGTATATTACTGTACCTGTGTATTACTGTACTTATGTACTACTGTACCTATGTATTACTGTACCTATGTATTACTGTACCTGTGTATTACTGTACCTATGTCTTACTGTACCTGTGTATTACTGTATCTATGTATTACTGTACCTGTGTATTACTGTACCTATGTATTACTGTACCTTTGTATTACTGTACCTGTGTATTACTGTACCTGTGTATTATTGTACCTTTGTATTACTGTACCTGTGTATTACTGTACCTGTGTATTACTGTACCTATGTATTACTGTACCTATGTATTACTGTACCTGTGTATTACTGTACCTATGTATTACTGTACCTTTGTATTACTGTACCTGTGTATTACTGTACCTGTGTATTATTGTACCTTTGTATTACTGTACCTGTGTATTACTGTACCTGTGTACTACTGTACCTGTGTATTACTGGACCTGTGTATTACTGTACCTTTGTATTACTGTACCTATGTATTATTGTACCTTTGTATTACTGTACCTGTGTATTACTGTACCTATGTATTACTGTACCTTTGTATTACTGTACCTGTGTATTACTGTACCTGTGTACTACTGTACCTGTGTATTACTGTACCTATGTATTACTGTACCTATGTATTACTGTACCTGTGTATTACTGTACCCATGTATTACTGTACCTGTGTATTACTGTACCTGTGTATTACTGTACCTGTGTATTACTGTACCTGTGTATTACTGTACCTATGTATTACTGTACCTTTGTATTACTGTACCTGTGTATTACTGTACCTTTGTATTACTGTACCTGTGTATTACTGTACCTGTGTATTATTGTACCTGTGTATTACTGTATCTATGTATTACTGTACCTTTGTATTACTGTACCTGTGTATTACTGTACCTTTGTATTACTGTACCTGTGTATTACTGTACCTTTGTATTACTGTACCTGTGTATTACTGTACCTGTGTATTATTGTACCTGTGTATTACTGTATCTATGTATTACTGTACCTTTGTATTACTGTACCTGTGTATTACTGTACCTTTGTATTACTGTACCTGTGTATTACTGTACCTGTGTATTATTGTACCTGTGTATTACTGTATCTATGTATTACTGTACCTTTGTATTACTGTACCTATGTATTACTGTACCTGTGTATTACTGTACCTGTGTATTATTGTACCTTTGTATTACTGTACCTGTGTATTACTGTACCTGTGTATTACTGTACCTATGTATTACTGTACCTGTGTATTACTGTACCTGTGTATTACTGTACCTGTGTATTACTGTACCTATGTATTACTGTACCTGTGTATTACTGTACCTGTGTATTACTGTACCTATGTATTACTGTACCTTTGTATTACTGTACCTGTGTATTACTGTACCTGTGTATTATTGTACCTGTGTATTACTGTATCTATGTATTACTGTACCTTTGTATTACTGTACCTATGTATTACTGTACCTGTGTATTACTGTACCTGTGTATTATTGTACCTTTGTATTACTGTACCTGTGTATTACTGTACCTGTGTATTACTGTACCTATGTATTACTGTACCTGTGTATTACTGTATCTATGTATTACTGTACCTATGTATTACTGTACCTGTGTATTACTGTACCTGTGTATTACTGTACCTGTGTATTACTGTACCTGTGTATTATTGTACCTTTGTATTACTGTACCTGTGTATTACTGTACCTTTGTATTACTGTACCTATGTATTACTGTACCTGTGTATTACTGTACCTGTGTATTATTGTACCTTTGTATTACTGTACCTGTGTATTACTGTACCTGTGTATTACTGTACCTATGTATTACTGTACCTGTGTATTACTGTATCTATGTATTACTGTACCTATGTATTACTGTACCTGTGTATTACTGTACCTGTGTATTACTGTACATATGTATTACTGTACCTGTGTATTACTGTACCTGTGTATTACTGTATCTATGTATTACTGTACCTTTGTATTACTGTACCTATGTATTACTGTACCTGTGTATTACTGTACCTGTGTATTATTGTACCTTTGTATTACTGTACCTGTGTATTACTGTACCTGTGTATTACTGTACCTATGTATTACTGTACCTGTGTATTACTGTACCTGTGTATTACTGTACCTGTGTATTACTGTACCTATGTATTACTGTACCTGTGTATTACTGTACCTGTGTATTACTGTACCTATGTATTACTGTACCTTTGTATTACTGTACCTGTGTATTACTGTACCTGTGTATTATTGTACCTGTGTATTACTGTATCTATGTATTACTGTACCTTTGTATTACTGTACCTATGTATTACTGTACCTGTGTATTACTGTACCTGTGTATTATTGTACCTTTGTATTACTGTACCTGTGTATTACTGTACCTGTGTATTACTGTACCTATGTATTACTGTACCTGTGTATTACTGTATCTATGTATTACTGTACCTATGTATTACTGTACCTGTGTATTACTGTACCTGTGTATTACTGTACATATGTATTACTGTACCTGTGTATTACTGTACCTGTGTATTACTGTACATATGTATTACTGTACCTGTGTATTACTGTACCTATGTATTACTGTACCTGTGTATTACTGTACCTGCGTATTACTGTACCCGTCTATTACTGTACCTGTGTATTACTGTACCTGCGTATTACTGTACCTGCGTATTACTGTACCTGAGTATTACTGTACCTATGTATTACTGTACGCGTGTATTACTGTACCTATGTATTACTGTACCTGCGTATTACTGTACCCGTGTATTACTGTACCTATGTATTACTGTACCTATGTATTACTGTACCTGTGTATTACTGTACCTGTGTATTACTGTACCTGTGTATAACTGTACCTGTGCATTACTGTACCTGTGTATTACTGTACCTGTGTATTACTGTACCCGTGTATTACTGTACCTGTGTATTACTGTACCTGCGTATTACTGTACCTGTGTATTACTGTACCTGTGTATAACTGTACCTGTGTATTACTGTACCTGTGTATTACTGTACCTGTGTATTACTGTACCCGTGTATTACTGTACCTGTGTATTACTGTACCTGTGTATTACTGTACCTGTGTATTACTGTACCTGTGTATTACTGTACCTGTGTATTACTGTACCTGTGTATTACTGTACCCGTGTATTACTGTACCTGTGTATTACTGTACCTGTGTATTACTGTACCTGTGTATAACTGTACCTGTGTATTACTGTACCTGTGTATTACTGTACCTGTGTATTACTGTACCCGTGTATTACTGTACCTGTGTATTACTGTACCTGTGTATTACTGTACCTATGTATTACTGTACCTGCGTATTACTGTACCTGAGTATTACTGTACCTATGTATTACTGTACCTATGTATTACTGTACCTGCGTATTACTGTACCTGTGTATTACTGTACCCGTGTATTACTGTACCCGTGTATTACTGTACCTATGTATTACTGTACCTATGTATTACTGTACCTGCGTATTACTGTACCTGAGTATTACTGTACCTATGTATTACTGTACCTATGTATTACTGTACCTATGTATTACTGTACCTATGTATTACTGTACCTGTGTATTACTGTACCTGCGTATTACTGTACCTGAGTATTACTGTACCTATGTATTACTGTACCTATGTATTACTGTACCTGTGTATTACTGTACCTGAGTATTACTGTACCTATGTATTACTGTACCTGTGTATTACTGTACCTATGTATTACTGTACCTGCGTATTACTGTACCTGTGTATTACTGTACCTATGTATTATTGTACCTGTGTATTACTGTACCTGTGTATTACTGTACCTATGTATTACTGTACCTGTGTATTACTGTACCTATGTATTACTGTACCTGTGTATTACTGTACCTGTGTATTACTGTACCTGTGTATTACTGTACCTATGTACTACTGTACCCGTGTATTACTGTACCTATGTATTACTGTACCTGTGTATAACTGTACCTGTGTATTACTGTACCTGTGTATTACTGTACCTGTGTATTACTGTACCCGTGTATTACTGTACCTGTGTATTACTGTACCTGAGTATTACTGTACCTATGTATTACTGTACCTATGTATTACTGTACCTGCGTATTACTGTACCTATGTATTACTGTACCTGTGTATTACTGTACCTGTGTATTACTGTACCTATGTATTACTGTACCTGTGTATTACTGTACCTATGTATTACTGTACCTGCGTATTACTGTACCTGAGTATTACTGTACCTATGTATTACTGTACCTGTGTATTACTGTACCTGTGTATTACTGTACCCGTGTATTACTGTACCTATGTATTACTGTACCTATGTATTACTGTACCTATGTATTACTGTACCTGTGTATTACTGTACCTATGTATTACTGTACCCGTGTATTACTGTACCTGTATATTACTGTACCGTGTATTACTGTACCATTCAAAGTCAAAAGATTTTTTGTGCGGAGTTGTCTTCTTCTTTTTCCTTAGTGTCGCAGTGAATAGTAAAAGACGCATGCTGTTCAGGTGACAATAGATGTATTTGCGGGCTGGATCGATAAACAACTGCTAATACTTATATTTGGGATCCATATCGCTGGGCGGCGAACTCATCGATCCAGGCATTTACATTTTATTATATAATAATAAGAAATAATATCCTACGATCCGTTTCATATGGTGAACCATAGGCCTATAAACCCCCTTTATATATATGTACAAAGGGGGGTTATAGGTCTATGCGGTAAACATATACAGTTCCAGCATGCATTGTAGCAAGCATAATTATTTTCACATGTCATGTCGTTGATTCCCTACTGGTAATATTAGAAAGATGCATCGGCAAGTAGGCGATAGTGATTGTGAGTCAAAGAATAAACAGCTTTACGCTTGTCTGGTTGACAACGTCTATTTTGAGGCAATTCATTCTTCAATAACTATAACAGTACTTATTTCTATTGTGTTAACAAAATAGCTCTGCTTTTTATCATTATGGTTCAATCTTTTTCCAGTATATTGTTATTGTACATGACAATCATAATAATTAATAATAGTAAACAAAGTATATACTTTATAATATTAATAAATAATGATAAAATAATTAATAATACTGAGAATGAGCTGCTTTGAAACAAATGTCACCCACGAGGCTATTTATTAATTTTATGTTATGGTTTGGTAATGTTTGCGACATCGCAGTATGCCTCGCAACTTCCTATTTTTTTGCTCATGGGGATGGTACATTGTGATCCACTGAAAACATTTCTACCGACCCATTCGCATTAAATAAATTGCGGAAAATACTATTCATTAAATTTGTTGTACAGATCCATCCAGCCCGCAAATACACCTAGTTGTTTTGTTAATATAAAAAGACCAAAAGTAAATAATAATTTTGGTATTTATTACTAACTACTGAGTATTTTACAATTTGTCATTTCGTAACAAGTTTTTTTATCTATTGTCGTTATTTGGCTATTAACACTTGAAAAATTGTGTTTTTGTACTAACAAAAGTATAATAAAACAATTTATTATACAACAGTAACAACTTATAATAATACTAATAATGACATCATTTGAATAACAGTAATATTAATAATTATGATTATCCTGCCTTTTCAAGATATTGTAATTATTTATTATAATTCACCTTCCTTGATAAATATGTCCAAAAATAATTTCAACACGCTTCATGACTTATTGGTATTATTTATTATTATTGTTCTTGTTAGGGACGGAACTTGAGGCCTCATCACTTTCATCTTGTCATTGTAGTTAACATAAAAGGGTTAGTTAGTTTTAAAAAATATTTTTTATAGTAGAAATGTACGCATTCAGATCATGAACTCCATGGGGTGGACAACCCCCTGAACAGTGAAACCACCGTTCAGCATAGAGTTCCAATAAACAGGTTTTGTACTCACAGAAAAGCGAAAATTTCGCCGTTTTGGCATGAACATTCTCGATCCAAAAGTGCTTAGTGTTTCCAGTTTTACAGGTTGGCGTTTTTGTTATGTTTACATGAAAAACTCTGCTAATTTTCCCGCGTTCTCAAAGCTGGACTCATGCGAATCTGGCAAAACATGTGGCCATCCAAAAAAAGAAGTTTTAGTTGTCTTCTCTTACAACAGTTATATGTTGCACAGGCTACAAAATGAAAAATTGATAATAATAAAATAATATTTATTATTATCATAGACCTAGTATTATAGATAATAATACTAGGTCTATGATTATTATTATCACGATAAATAGGTATTTCTACTAAAACAGTGGAAACAAATAACTGTTTCATCACTAATATATTGATACTGTGACTCAAAGATATTCCACATTACTTATTATAATTATTATGGCCTTTCATAAACGATCTTTGCTTGCCTGATGACGACTCGTTGTTTTTGTTGCTCTATCCAAAATGGAGATATCGATTGCTATAAAACGGCTCTGTTTCGAATAGTAATGAAAAAGTGTAGAAAAGACAACTCCTAATTTTCAAACCAGTGTGGTTTTTCGCTAACTTTTTGGCACAAACTTTATGGCGAAATTCCAACAGGAGAAAAGGATATTTTGTAATCGCAGAATTAATAAAATTTCACCGATCCATCACGGTTGTGACCTCGTGTTACCTTAGCCGAAAATGCTTATTATATATTATGAATTATTATCTTGATAATATTAAATAATTGATTTTTATAATAATAGAATGATTGCTGTTAAATCTTTCTGGTTTTGTGAAATCTGAATGACTTTTTAAAATTAATTTAACACCCTAATGACATCCATGACCACATATACTGGTGACACCAATGACCACACATCCTGGTGACACCCGTGACCACACATCCTGGTGACACCCATGACCACATATCCTGGTGACACCCATGACCACATATACTGGTGACACCCATGACCACATATCCTGGTGACACCCATGACCACATATACTGGTGACACCCATGACCACACATCCTGGTGACACCCATGACCACATAAAAACTCCCCTTCTTAAAACTTGTAAATCCGTCACTGGTTACACAACGTAATATAGCCAACAGTACCATTCATGTTCTATTTATTCATTATTGATATTTTATTATTAGTATTTCTATAATTATTATATATTTTTGGTTATTTATATGAACTTTTACCATTGCCACTTACTTTATGAACTCTAATTTTGTCATATCGTAGCAGCAATTGTTGGCAAGTAGATGGAAACCTCGTCAACGATTGTCAATCACCTAATATTAATCTATCCATCTACCATGTGGTTGACATCACTGAAAACACTAGAAAACACTTGTTTATGTTTATGTTTTGACATCTCAAACACTGCAATGATAATACTTGAATAAACTATGTGTTAGTCCATTGTACAGTGCAGGAATATCTTACCCAAGATGCCTAGCATGAGGCTTGTAATGCTCCCAATCACCCCCTTGGTTCTACTCATATTCAGTTCCACCTTTACATATCAATTCTCTACTGTGTGTTGGATACCAATGTACAAGTGTATGCTCGTGTCTGTACATGTTTGTTTGTGAACAGTCCATATGCGTCTCCATTGGATTAGAGAAGTTATCTTCTTCTTTTGGTAATAGACCATTATCACTAGACCTTGGGAGTGGATGCAGTTTTTGACTTCAATTAGTGTCCATTGAGAGCTGCTGAGTTTCGGTTATGAAAGTTTGATTTTGAAAGTTCAATTTTTTTTTATTCACAGGATCCTGGCCAAAGTGCTTTCAAGAAATGCTGCAGAAGAGAAGACGACTCTCACCTTAAACACCCTATCTCTGTAAGCTAACTGTACAACATTGTTGAGGTCTATAACATTACTGGAAAGGTTTTCAAGTGACAGGAGGGGTAGAGAGGGTACTTAGGACTGTTGTTTTAAGGGATTGAGGGGTGAAGTGGGATGTGGGGGGAGGGGGGGGGGGATGTACTCAGGTGGTGGGGAGGGGGAACTCAGGTAGTGGGCAGGAAGTACTCAGGTGGTGGGCAGGAAGTACTCAGGTGGTGGGCAGATGGTGGGCAGGGGGTACTCAGGTGGTAGGCAGGGGGTACTCAGGTGGTGGGCAGGGGGTACTCAGGTGGTGGGCAGGGGTACTCAGGTGGTGGGCAGGGGGTACTCAGGTGGTGGGCAGGGGGTACTCAGGTGGTGGGCAGGGGTACTCAGGTGGTGGGCAGGGGGTACTCAGGTGGTGGGCAGGGGTACTAATGCATACAGCTTTATACATCAATCAAGGTGGCACCAGTAGGTATGTCCAATACAGGGGGCAAAGATCTCTCAAAGTGGCTGCAGCACTTGGTGAGGGTAGATGAGGTTCTGTACAATCTATTTACATAAGATACTTGGTAACTAGCTGTCTGTGGATAATAAAACACTTGATTAAGAAAGGACATGTATTGTAGCAGAGGAACACTTCTCTTATGGTCTGACTACACATGACCCTTGTTTGGTTCTGGCGACACTAACAGCTCCACACGGCGTCTGAGCTGAACCCTGGAAAGGCTTTCTACTGGCCACACTGACCGACAGCGGCAACTGACAATCGTGACTTCTCCAACCTTGGTGCAACCGATCCTACAAAAACAGGTAATAATAAAACTAATAATTCACAATAATGTTATTGTAAATATAATCATAGCGATAAGTAAATTTTAATAATTATTTTTAACAACAACGATTTATTATTATTACTTATTTATTATTTACTACTGAGTAATAAATTCCTATGGCTAATAATAATTATTTTAATTTACTTATTATTTTATTTATCACAGCAATAACAGTATTGTAGCAGAGATGATCTTCTGTTATTGTTGATAATATGACTTTTGTTATCGTCAGTTTTATTATTATTCTTTCTTTCGCAAAGTTTAGCCTTCCGTGACCCAAGATCCGCTCATAAGACCTTAGTAAAAATTAGTTGGTTACGTACTGGCTCGTCTGATCTTTTAAAAAATATCTTTTTCAAAGTAGTGATAGTTACAGTGTCACAGCTATTCAAATGCTTTTTTTGCTCAATAAATGCTGAATAATTCTGCCAATAATCGTAAAAAGTACATGATTTCATATGAGGGTATGCGACTTTGGTGAATGTAGGCAAACATCAAAATTTTTCAATAGCAAAATCGCAAGGTTTTTAAGTAAAGGCAATTTTCAGGTATTTTGAACTTTTAAACTGGAAGAAAATTCAGCATTACTTGTTGTAATTCAAAGTAAAACTGGTGGATTTTCTCACAAGGGGAGCCTATCAGGGCATAGAGTCATGATACAATGACCTTGAAGGCCACAATAGCGGATTTTGCTGACAAATTGACGAACGAATTTAGTGTGCACTTGCTCATGCTGGCGAGAACTCATTTTTTAACGTGTTTCATCAAGGATAGAACTGTTGACTGTCAACAATCACCGATGGCATTCGTTCAAATCTCTGCTCCCTGATTGGGCAATAAATTAAACAACGAGTCAACCATTGATACTTCTATTTTTATCAATGCAACAACAGGCTCGCACAAAATTACTAGTGGCCGTTTATTGGCTACTGGTTATTTATGTCCACGATTGACGAGGAATGACAGTGAGTAACGTTTCGCTCACAAACACGCTAGTGTGGCCAGACCTTAAGCGAGCTGCAGTTGGATCAAGGAGATTGTGACCTGAGCCGTGTCATGGCACTAGGTCGAGTCCATTCAAATGATTGGAAGCATTAGGCAGCTTGCTTGGAAAACTGCCAAGTTTACTTGCTCCATTACAGACTATTGAAAAAGTTACCTTCTCTGAGAAGAAAACTCCTAACAAACACGTTATGCTCCATAACTTATGTACCATATGTTAGAAATGTATAAGCTTCTGTTTAATCAAACGCGTGAGCATGGCTTACAGAAAATTATTCTACATATAATAGTTTTAAAATGCGACGTCTGTTTTGCTGTCAAATCTGATAAAATGTGCCATGTACATGATGTCTCAAAATATCACGTAGAACTTTCATTGAATATCAACAAGCCAACTCCATGTTGTGAACTCAGTTAAACTTAAGGCTGGCTGGATAGTTAATATTTTTTTCTCGTAAAGCTAGCGGTGATTGATAATTGTATAAACCTTTTTAAATATTTTTTTATTTAATAAATATCCATTTTTTTAGTATTCAAAACAGCATACTTATTTGTATAGAGCAAAACAATATGGCTACAATAAAATAGGACCAGCGTTTGTCAATAAATAATAATTATTTATTTGTCTGTCATGTCATGTACTAACCTGTCTGGAGTATAATTATTAAACGGACTTGTTAACTGACGGAAACTATCCATGCTTGAAAAGATTATTTGAACATGCCTGACTGTGCAATGGGGCCCCGGCGAGTAGTTTCACTTTAGCGATGTGCAACTGGTTATACACTTGGCACGCACTCAATTGTTTTATATGTACGGTGAAGCATCATTATTGTGCACTACGTCTGTACCTATCCAAAGCTCATGAATCGTTAATCGCGGATTCCATAAATCTAGATAAAAATATAGACTTTGGTTAACATTAATAGTATTTAAGCATCGTAATATCATAGAAATAAATCTTCTGGTATCTTCACCCTATAAACCTGCTAGGATCCCATTCTGTAATATGCTTATGGTAGAGTGCTTATTTCTCACTGCTCTTTGAATGCGCATCACGCTTCACCGCCCGTAATACGCACATAGTAGTAGTCAGTCGTTGCGTTTATTTAAAAATCTTGTTGAGAGGGCAACTCCTAAAATAAGTCAGTTTTTGTCTTCCATCAGAGACTTCAGTCTTATCAAAACAATTTGATACTTTTATGATCGCTCAAGCATTAAGCCACTTACTTGGAAAGCTGCCAAGTTTATTTGTGCCGTTTGAACTTACTAAGGGCTGCTTTTTCATTCATCTACTGAGAGGATAACTCCTCAACAAACATATTTGGCTCTATGACTTTTGAACCATTTATTGAATGGGGACCCGGCCGATTTTAGGTGCTCACCAGGGGGTGTTAATTTGATGATACCGGAAGTTTACTTGCCGTTTTATCATAATATCGTTAAGATTTTCAAAAATCCACTAATTTTATTTTTATTTTTTGCTTTAGAATTTTCTTCTCACTGATATATTGAGATGGCAGGAGCTCCAGTGTCTGCTTTAGCTCACTAAATTTTTTTGGCACAATAAACAGTTACAATTAACTCGAATAATCACTTTTTACGAACGCTAACAATACTGACTATAGATCGCTATATAAAATATAGAGTGAGCTCGTAAGAGATTTATCTCCCATTTATTATTACTGATTATTTATTTAGTGTGTGTTGTCATCAGGGATTAACACTATTCATTTTATTTCAGTGTTAAATAATTTTCATTGAAGCAAAAGTTTGATCCAACTTGTGATTAGGAAATTACAGGTTTCAGAAGAAAATTAATTTATTTAGTTTAATTAATAATTATTATTATTATGATTGTTTATAATAATAATATCAAAAAAATATTATTCATTTGCCCTAAAAATTAAAAAATATAAAACAAACTTTTAAAAACAATTGCCATTCATTAGTCACATATCACAGGGTACACCAGATTTTTGGTACACTTGGGATTGTTATAAGACTTTGTTATTATTATTATTGCTAGTCGTTGACTGGAGTTATGAAATCCGCAACAAACGATTCATGAGCAGTTGATGGGGACGGAACTTGTAATACTGAGGATGCGCAACGTAGATCAAGCATAATAGTATACCGCTGATGTTGAGATAAATTGATAGGGCGCACTGTAATTTATTTACGTTGGCAAACGTAGGTAGGCCCGAAATACGATACTTTGGTTCAACTGCATACTATCTATGAGCATCATTATTAAATTATTTTTTTTCAAGTGAATAAAGCAAAATAGTTTTTAAAAGAAAAAACTAGAGGTTATATTGATCCCTCAAGCTTCCTCAATCACATCTTTTTTGTCATATTAGCTGCTTAAATGTCTCAAATTAAAATAAAAGTCAAGCAAGTCGTAAATTCTAATGATAAGTTATATTAGCAATTGAACTGCTTCCAGTTGCATCTACAAAGAAACACTGCGTGCCGGATCCCTATTTGGATAATTTTTTTGTCAATTTGCATTTCTGTATGGCTTCATTTTCTTTACATAAAAAATAATTTGTCTCACATTGTGAAAGAATTTTAAAAATATTAACAGCTTGAACTTTTGGTAATTAAAAGCAATCATTATTAATTTGATAATTATTACTTTGCTGCTAATCATAATAATAAACAATAATAATAAAAATAGTCAAGTTTGCTTAGTTTATTTACCAAAGTTATTATGAATCGGTGTGATATTTTACCAAATAATGGCAATAATCAATAAAACAGTACCAATAATAATCACTAATTTACCGACATCAGCTACATCTTCATTAATCAATTCTACAGAATTTCCGCTCCAAGTTTTCAATCAGTCTTGTCAACGATCATATATGTATGTATTATTGTTGGTCGAGTTACAGAAGTCATAATATCTGTTATTATTACGTTAAGTGGCCTAAGTGACCACAATTAATTTGTGAATTGCTATGTAGTCTATGTTAACGCATATTTCCGCTCCAAAAGTTTCAATCCAATATGGGCAACATGGATGACATTTTTCATCCATTGTACTGGTTAAATTTGGCTACACCTCCTCCTGGTTTGCGGCAATCCTTTTAAGCCGTATTTACACTAGATTGACTGTCTCCATCTCAATTGATGGTCGCACAAGCAGTTATGAGTTCTCTTTGCACTGTTGCTGTTTTTGAGTTAGCAACTTTGGAGTTGCCCAACCATCATAGCTAATATAGTTTAATGCGTTCCTGCTCACGTAGTTGGATTGATGTCTGGTGATTTAATTATAAACATTTTTCTACCAGGTAGTAGTTCTCTATGCATCCAATGGGTTTTTATTTACCTATAATATGAAATTTTGACTTACCTACATATAATAATAATAACTATTAAAATTAAATAATAATTTTAAGAAAATCTGATGTTTTTTATGTTTGCATCCAAAATAGTAAAATAATGACTCCAAATATGAATTAATTATTATTATTAAACATGTGGAGTTTGATTTATTTGATAGAAAGAGTAATAATACACTAATATCAACAATGCTGGTTATAATTAATTATTTAATAATAACCTTACCATCCTATGACAATCATTGTTTACATTATATCCAGGCTAGAATAAACAAATATTGGAGTCACTATATAGAGCCAAACAATTGGTTTAATTGTGTCACATGACTACACAATCGCTGAAACTTGATGCTTGAACCCGACACTGCTGGGTTGCTGCGTCTCAGTCTGCGACAATCCTGCTTCACCACCGAAAGTTGCACAAATTCTATGGGCTAAATATATATATGTTGAAACTTTGACCTGGAAGTACTAGTGAATGATTGCTTAGGTCAAAACTAGAATTGTGATCTCCCTACACATGCGGCTATATTCAAGGTCACAATTTTCAAATTTTCAATCTTAAGCAATGAATTGAGTTGTCGGTGTGTCCAGCTTTTGTATTACAGTAAAACAATAAAATGTGGAACGATAATTCCCGGAATAAACATTTATCAATTATTTTTGTGCGGTTGTGACTGAGTCAGACTTTATGAGCAGGAGAGTCAATGACATCACTTCCTGGACATAGAGTAAACTCACAAGAAAGCTTATTGATGCAATCACACATCGGTACTGGGTATTTTTCTATTGCTAGGTTGGTGGCAAGCGGGGATCCGGTCTCTTTATTACTAGCCCAGCACAAAAAACTGCCGGCCCCATAACATGCAATACTTTCTCAAATGAAAAGATAGATTAAAAAAAAATTTCATTGTAGGTTAGGCCAACTATCAAACAAGATTCAAAGTGGTTCTGGAAGCGTGCCAAGTAGCAGCCTATGGTGAGTGAATGGGCTCATTATCTAAATGGAATAGGAATGCGTTAGATGTTGATAGCAGGGACCTGCTTTGTATGCTTTGATTCACATTCACTTGTCATCGCTTACAACAGTAACAACCTTCAGAGCAAAACATTTCTCTCCTGAAGTACAGTAAAAGGTATCTGTCATTAATTATTGGTGTAATGAATAAACTGAATACGCTTTCTAATACTTGGTATGTGACATTTGTGCCATACAATCGTATAAGGTGACAGCTCTAGCTGGTGTCTGACCGAAATGTGTAATGATCCCTCACATCTGCAATTAGCAAAAATAGCTGGAGAGCAGACAGTAGTCTGGGGCAACAAACTCTTGAGTTAAGCTCCTTCTGGAATCTTCACACTATAAAGTTATTGTAGACATTGAATTGTGGCATAAGATTGCATAAGATTGCATAATTCATAATTGAGGCAACTCAATCAGTGGAGTTGTTTTCTCTTCAAGTGTCACAAACCCTACATAGGCAATAGCAAATAACTACAATAAATAATGAAATTGCTAAAACTTATTTTTATTACCGATTTTGAAAAACGATATTTAATTTCGTGTTATACCACTCCAGACCTCCAAATCATCTGTAAAAATTGCAATTGAATTTTTAGGTTTTTGAACCTCTCCACACAATGGCTATTTTGGGAAGTTGTTCTTCCATGTCAACGAAACCATTTCTGCAATTCTTTTTGTATGTTTATACAAAAACGTTTCATTCAAAACAGAGTCTATTGCACTTACAAAATAGAATCAGTTAACGAGAACACTACTCTGCAATAGTTTTTCTGTTGAAAAGTTAGCTAAAATCCTTAAAGTAATTTGCAATTATTTAAAAATCTACAGCACTTGTAATACATATCTTGACAACAGCCACTAATAATGACATTGAAGAACCACTGGTTATTTAGCACTGAAAGGAGTTGTGCTCTATTGTCTGTTTGTTATGTTGATGTAGGGCATGGATAAAGGGAGCGGTGGTGCTAGTGGTTCTGCTGGGCTTGACTTGACTATTTGGTTTTATGTATGTGAGCAAGGATACTAGAGTGATGGCCTACATATTCCCTATACTCAACAGTCTGTAGGGACTCTTTATATTCATCTTCCACTGCGCTAAAAATGAAAAGGTAGGCTTGTTGGAACTATTGAAGCCAGACCTAGCAATTTGTGGTCAGGCGAGACCTTTATTTCTTTGCTCAAAAGCCAGAGATGATTGATTAGTGTTGCAGCTGAATCGGTAGACAATTTGAGGGATGCTATTATAGTTAGTTGACTAAATAATTTACAGTAAATTACAAACTTGAAAGTTGTTCAAAAAGTTGCCAAGTACTGATATCAATTGTTTGTAATGCATTGTGATTTATAAATTCATGATTCAACTTGGTGGTTTTAGAAGTTGTCCCCACTTTAGACAAAACCGAAAGAGCAAGCAACTCTTAATGCAACAAGAATGGGAATTGACAATGCTTGCAGCAAAATATTTTTTTGTATTAATTGTTTGTTTTACATCAACGGTGAATGTTGGTAATTCAGGTGCAGAAGGAGTGCAAGAGACACGTGCGGAGGGCGCAATGGCTGCTAACTTGTATCAGTGTGAGATACGGTGAATAGTCACGTTAATTATAAGATTAACTTGAATAATATAATTTGTGAGATTAACGCAAACAATACTCTTAATCACGAAGACAAAAAATAATCGTTTATGTTTTAGGCAACTTTCCACTTTTTACGATATTGAAGAAGGAAAAACTCTCCCATGCATAGATTTCAACATTAGCAATGCGCGAATCAATCATAGAATATTTATTATAACTTTAGAAAATTATATTTAAAATTGTATAGTTAATATACATAAAATTGAATAATAAATTCATAAAATTAAATTATTTATTTATTAATTATAAACTTTTATATTTATACGAAGCTGATAGGTCGGTGTTGTATCAATGCGGCAATACTTCACAGATTTATCAGCCTTATTATTTTACTCACAAATATTTGACTCTCCATAGAAACTGTTGTGAGCCACTTCTCACTTTGGATGCTTATATTTTATTATTTTGACTGCATAAATTGCAATACCGGACATGTAGTAGGACAGACAACTCCAAAGTTAATGACAGGTTTGTGTTAAACAGGCTGTATGATGCAATAAATGTTGCGCATAGAAGCGTAATTAACATGAGTACAATTAAACAAGATTAAAAGTCAGATTAATCTCTACAAAGATTAACGGCACTTAGAGTGATTAATCTTTCAACATTGTAGTTACCTAATCAGTTTACAGCTGGCTAGCATCAGGGACAACAGTTGAGACTCTGATTGTATCAAACAGTTAGTTAGTCACTCAGTTACCACGTACGAGTAATAAGCACATTTTTGGCCAATGCTCTTAAGCCTGCCACGATCTGCGATTGACGGAAACCGTGATTACGCGATGTGCCACAATTCCCTACGAGGTTGCTGCGGCGTCTCGCGAAAGTTGTTTGCAAAGTACTTTTCTGCGGCTCACCCACGATCGGGAACAACTGGCGATCGCCAAAGATCTATGGAGACCGTAAACATGCGACCAAACATAGATTCTGAAGATTAGGCGACATCGTTTTGTGTCTTTTTCCTAAAAGATCAGAGTAAAGGTCAGGAAAGTTGACCATAGTCGAAGCAATTATGTAGTAGTAATATTATTATAAAAATAATAATTATTTTTTGTCATTGAACAAAAATTGACTTATCAATAATGATAATTTTTTTACTTCATTCATATAAAACCTATAGCTTCTAAGTTCTATTAATAAAAAGCGCAACAATAGCAGTAGTTTGTTCGTTGATATTAATAATAAATAACGATTGAATAATTGTATTAAATATAGTAATATATAATAATAATAGTAGCCGGTGAGTGATAAATAAAAAATAATTTTGGAAATTTTCACCGATGAAATTGTTACGATCAATTAAATAATAATAATAATGCTATTGAGTTGATCATTATTATTAGGAATAATAATTTAATAACAGTCTTTTATAATAATAGTTATTATTTATTACTTACTACTTAAACTGCAGTAGCAATAAACTTGTGTCATTATTGTGGTTACCTCTTATCAAAATAATTATTAACATAAAAGCTCTTTGCATGATAAAAAATAACTAATTTTCACATATTAATAAAATAAATTAATAGGATGATAATAATAATTAAATATACCATGTATTCACAAAGGAATCGCAGCCTTGCGCAATCAAATGCAAAAGTACGGAAACCAGGGGATCGCAACTTCTCGAGAGTCGCCAGAGCTCGCAGGCGCACAACTCACGATGCTGCGATTACTTGGGAGATGTATGGAAACTAAGCTTTATGGAAATGGTTGTCACTTCGCAAAGCTCAGCGCATTCCCACTTCGAGTAGCTATGTACTTGATGTCACAAAATATCAAGTTAGAAATTTTTACCGATTATTGTCATTGAATATCAACAAGCCAACTCCATGTTGTGAACTCAGTTAAGGCTGACTGAATAATTAATAATTTTTTCTTGTAAAGCTAGCAGTGATTGATAATTGTGTAAACCTTTTTAAATGTTTCGTTTCATATATGATAGATATCTTTTTTTAGTATTCAAAACAACATACTTAGTTGTATCGAGCAAAACAATATAGTTACAATAAAATAGGACCAGTGTGTCACAATACATAATAATTATTTATTTGTCTGTCATGTCATTTACTAACCTGCCTGGAGTATAATTATTAAACTAACTAGCACTTGTTAACTAACGGAAACTATCTTTTGAACATGCCTGACTGCGCAATGGGGCCCCGGCGAGTAGTTTCACTTTAGCGATGCAACTGGAAGTAGCTGGTCAATCATCGAACTTATCATTAGAAATCACAACTTGATTTATTCACTTGAGAAAAATTAATAATTATTATGCTCATAATACTACTTAGTGTCGCCATAGTTTTTTATTTCGAGTTTGGTTAGGTTTGCCGATGTAGTAAATGAAGGTGCGCATTGTAGCCTGGTTACACACTTGGCACACAATTGTTCTACATGTACGGTGAACCATCATTATTGCACACTACGTCTGTACCTATCCAAAGTTTATGAACTGTTAATCACGGATTCCATAAATCTAAATAAAAATGTAGACTTTGGTTAACGTTAATAGTATTTTAGCATCGTAATATCGTAGAAATAAAACTTCTTGTATCTTCACCGTATAAACCTGCTAGGATTCCATTCTGTAATATGCTTATGATAGCGTGTTTATTTTTCACTGCTCTTTGATTGCGTATCACGCTTCACCGCCCATAATACGCACATTTTAGTAGTCAGTCGTTGCGTTTATTTAGTCTTGTTGAGAGGGCAACTCCTAAAATAAGTCAGTTTTTGTTTTCCATCAGGGACTTTAGTATTATCAACCCAATTTGATACTTTCATGATCGCTCAAGCATCAAGCCACTTTCTTGGAAAGCTGCCAAGTTTATTTGTGCCATTTGAACTTACTAAGAGCTGCCTTTTCATTCAGCTACTGAGAGGATAACTCCTCAACAAACCATTTGTCGAATTTAGATAATTTTTTTCGTCAATTTGCATATCTGTATGGCTTCATTTTCTTTACATAGACATGAATTTGTCTAGTCTGTTATTGTGGTTTCTATCACCATTTATATTTTCCCAAACTCATCCAGTTGAACCATTTACAACGCGTTTCCGTTAGAATTTTTTGTCAACAATGAGCATCTACCCTCTTTGCATCCACTTCAAACTCCGAAGGAATTTTTGTGTTATAGAGTTTGAACAGTCAATTCAGTCTAGTGAATTAATTTTACATGGCTCATAGAACAGTGGTAATTGATAATTTCTACATTATTGAGTATGATTATAATAATAATAATAATTAAAATTATGAACAAGTGCAACAACATTAAAATAAAATTCATTATATCATTTATTATTATAAATGATGAATCACAATATCTGGAAGCTTTAATAATAAACAGAACCAACAAAAATATTGAAAGTAATGTTTTCATGGTGAACAAAAACAGCCATACATGACAGTGAAGTTGTTCTTCAATTATTGTTGTTATTGTGATTATTGTATCAGGGAAATAAATAGTTCGTTGCTGGAAATGAAGCAGGAAACAACCCGCACTTCGTGCCGTATGATTGGCTAGTTCAGTTGCAGCCCACCGATGTGCTCGAGTACATCGTCACGCTACATCGGCCTGTGTAGCCACCTGCACATTGTTACTATCCATTGTATAGGTACATCGGTATCAAAACATCGGTGCAGTGTAGCCAAGCCTTGACATGTTTAGATAGCATCACTGATTAGATAAGACAGCATTGCCAGCTGCTGCTGAATAATATAACTTTTGTCCTGTATGGGATGTAGCCGTATATGACAGTTTATGGGAGCTGCCATGATTAATGACCCTGGAGGGTCATTGGCCGTGACTGTATTAATTAATTCTATGGATTTTCCACTCCAAGTTTTCAAAGGGTCTTGTCAACGGTCATATATGTATGTATTATCGTTGGTCGTGTTACAACAGCCGTAACATCGATTTATTACTACGATAAGTGGTCTAAAGGAGCGGCCACACGGAGTAATTTTCCCACGATTCATGGGAATTTCCACGATTTAACTCGCACGAATGTGGAATTCTTACTAAATCGCGAATCGTGGTTTGTTAACGAAGCACGATTCGTGTAACGTGAAAGTTTGCACGATGGTTAATTTGATTGGCTGACTGAGATCAGACTGAGGTCAAGGTCAATTTTAGAAAGGGCATTCAGTCAAATTTGTTCATGCCTCCACTCGTTGGCCTCTGCTAAGGGATGATGGATGATGATTGTTAATTATAAATAACGATTATTATTATTTATTTTAATATTTAATAATTTAATTATTGTTATTAAGTAGTTACTATCAGTTAATTATTATTTATTAATCATTATAATTTTTTTATATCAATAATAACTAATAAGATTAACAATGATTGTTAATGAGTATTTAATTATTATCCTTGAAGTAATTTTTTATTGTTATGGTGTGCATTATTATTCTTGTTTTTATTATTATTTACTACACAGGAAACTTCTTAATAATCGCAAAGCTAGGATCGCTAAAATTTACCTTGTCTTCTAATTGGCTGGCTACAATTTATTTACACGCGCAAAATCATTCGTACAATATTGGAAAAAGACAATCCCGTGTGGCAGGTTATGATTCGTACGAATTTTTATTTGCACAAATTCGTGGAAATTTGCACGATCGTGTGGCCCCAGCTTAAGTGACCGCGGTTAATTTGTTAGTTGCAATGCAGACTATGTTAACGCATAGCATTGAAAGTTTCAATCCAGTATGGAAGACATGGATGATAATTTTCATCCATCGTATTGCCTAAATTTGGCTACACCTCCTCCAGGTTTGTGACAATCCTTTTAAGCTGCATTTACACGAGATTGACTGTCTCCATCTCAATTGATGGTCGCAGAAGCAGTTGCATTTTCTCAGTATTACAATATGTAATACTTGCACTTTTTGAGTTTGCAATTTTTGAGTTGCCCAACCTTCATAGCTAATATAATTTAATGCGTTCCTGCTTACGTAGTTGGATTGATGTCTGGTGATTTAATTATTAACAGTTTTCTACCAGGTAATAGTTCTCTATGCATCCATTTGATTTTTATTTACCTATAAAGCTGCGTACACACTAGAACGATTTTTGATCAAAAAATCGTTCATGTTGGAGTTGTTCTCTTTGTCGGCCGATGGTTGCGTACACACTAGAAAAGAATTTCGGCCGAAAAAGCGTTTGCTCTTTGGTGAGAGAGATAGATAAATTTTGTTTTTCAGCATAATTATAGAACTACTGTTGATATTGCTGTCTGTTATTTCACAATTATTCCCCATGTCTATGGTTGTTATTAGTAAATGCACTAGCTGTGGCTGCGGTATGTTGTTCTGAAAAGAAATTTTTTATTTCTTTTTTTCAGCTTTACCAAATACTTATTAATTAATTAAAATTATTTCTAAATTATTCGAACTTATGCTTATCAGTGAGTGATCAACCATGTTTGTTATAAGATGTAATATACTGTACCTGCAGTTTTGGTAAATCTATGGTAACCTATGGCTGGCCAGCCTAACTACAATTAGCTAGTTAGAATTTTTAGGGTTCTTGTGGAGTCTTACTATTCATCAAGATGGCTGCTTAATGTCCGTATATAATAGTGATCTTAGCGGCGTAATGTAGTGGGAGTGCAACTCCAAATATTGTAACAAAGGATAACTTCAAATATAAACTAAACTGCAACATCCCCCTTTCTCCGGAGAGTAGATGTCGAAGGCAACAGGCCACTAGGGACCAACAATAGTATTTAGAAAACAGAACTAAGGTAGAGATGCAACTAGCAACCCGCTAGATCATCTCAGTACAGCACAGACTATGTACAGTGAAGATGCCTAGCTATAACTAGTGCATCTCAAAGTCAGCAAACCGCTTGGGCAGTGTACCGCGGTTCCCCCTCTCACTTCTCCTCGGCGTACCAGTAGCTGGGTCATGGTCGATGTCTTGCAGTACGGGCTGAGAGGGCCTATCAGGAGTAGTCTGCACCATATCATCCGTAGCACTACCATCAGGCTTCAGCTGTGTTCTTGTCCTACGTAGACGACTTGACCCGGTATCCACAAGGTATGACCTTGGTTGCTCTGTCTCTCTCACTACCCTTGCTGGCATCCAGACGGAATCATTGTCTGTTCTCACTAGAACATCGTCTCCTCCCTTCAGCGGTTGTAGATCCTTAGCTCGCCGATCATGCATATCTTTCTGAGCTGCTTGTCGATCTGTTAGGCACTTGAAGGCCTCAGGGATAACTGGTCTCAACATCTCCTCAGTACACGGCAGAAGACCTCTGATACATCTATTGAATAACATCTCTGACGGGCTGAAAGGCAAGCCTGCCACTGGTGTTTGCCTGTGCGCCAGCAAAGACTGGTAGATATCAGAACCCTCTTCATCAGCCTTCTTCAGGAGCTGTTTTACTGTCTGTACGTATCTTTCCGCCATGCCATTGGACTGGTGATAATGTGGTGTTGAGGTGATGATGTTGAAATTCCATTCCTTCGCAAAGTGCTTCATAGCTCCACTGCCAAATGGCATGTTGTCTGCAATCACCTCCAAGGGTATACCATGCACAGAAAATATTGATTTGAGTGCCATGATAAGATCATTTGCTGTCTTGCTCTTCATTAGTCTCAGCTTTCTGGTAGTGAGAATAGAAATCCACCACCACCAAGTAGCTACGGCTTTGAAACTCAAGCACATCCATACCAACCTTGAGCCACGGCAGCTTAGGGACCTCATGTGGTAGTAGAGGCATCTTCTGTTGCTTGTTGGCAAACTTGAGGCATGTAGAACAGGACCCAATCAGTTGTCTAATCTCCTGTATCATCCCTGGCCAAAATATGCTCTGCTTCGCCCTCTCGATACACTTATCCATGACTAGATGGCCTTTGTGAAGTTTTTTCACATAGACTCCTCGTAGCGAACTCGGGATAATCACCTGTTCACCTTTGTAAATCCGACCATCACGGATGTAAAGTTCATCACGACAGTTCCAAAATGGCTGTATTGACACAGGGGCTTGTTTTTTATTGTTCCAGAACCATCCGCCCAGAATGGCACCCTTCAGCTGCTTCATAGCTGCATCCTTGTCATATTCAGCATCTAGAAGTTGCTTGGCGGACTCCTCCAGTTGTATGCAGTGGATCATTACAATCTCATCTTCCAAATTCTCCTGAGTAGTCGGTAAGTACGCCCTTGACAGAGTGTCGGCAAGATAAAGATACTTGCCTGGTACATATTTAATCTCCTTGATACAATACCTCTGTAATCGTATCAGCAGCCTCTGAAGTCTGGGTGACGCATTCCAGAGTGGTTTGTTCACTATTGACACTAGTGGCTGATGGTCCGTCTGCACATTAATGTCATGACCATATGTGTAGGTATTGAATTTTTCACACCCATAAACTATGGCCAACAGCTCCTTATCAATCTGAGGGTATCTTTGTTCTGTCTCCGTGAGGGCTCTAGATCCATAGGCTACTGGCCGACCGTCTTGGAGAAGTACAGCACCAAGGCCGCCCTGGGACGCGTCGGTTTGAAGGACAATGTCTTTCTTTACATCAAAGTACTTGAGAACAGGCTCACTCATCAATATATGTTTTATACAGCGCATAGCTCCATCCTGTTCCGCTCCCCAGTTTCAGACTGCATCAGCTTTCAGTAAGTCTCTGATCGGTTGTGAGATTTGTGATATATTAGGAATATAGCTCCTCAAGAAGTTGAGAGAGCCAATGAGTCGCTGTATGCCTTCCTTATCATCTGGATTGGGCATTTCTTCTATTGCTCTGACTTTATCTGGATCTGGTTTCAGACCGTCTTTCGACACTATATGGCCCAAATAGTTGACCTCAGACCTGTTGTGCTGAATTTTCTCCTTGTTAAATTTCACGTTGTTTTCACGGGCTCTTTGAAGCAGTCGTCTTAATTTCCTGTCATGATCTTCTTGGTCTTTGCCTGCTATGATCAGGTCGTCAAAATAGATGCTGACATCCAGATCACCAAAAACTTCCTCTACTCGCTTCTCAAAGACCTCCGCACTTGAGTTTACACCAAAGGGTAATCTGGAAAAACAGTATCTTCCGAAGGGTGTATTGAAGGTAGTCAACAGTTGAGATGGGCGATCTAGAGGCACATGCCAATAGCCACTTTTCATATCTACAATAGTGAAGACCGACATACCACTGAATTTGAAAGAGATATCTTCCAGCGTTGGTATATGGTGATGCTCTCTTAGTATTGCTTCGTTCAACTCTTTTGGATCTAGACAGATGCGCACGCTTCCATCGCGTTTCTCAACGACAACCATGCTGCTCACCCATTCAGTAGGCTGATCTACTTTCTGAATAATACCATTGCTTTCCATTTTCTCTAGCTCCTCCTTGACTTTGTCAATCATGCTAATAGGTATGCGCCGAGCTCGGTTGATCAGAGGTTTCACATCAGGATTGGTTCTTATAGTGTGTTCCTTCTCAAAGCATCCAATGCCTTCAAAGCAGTCTGCAAACTCTTCTAGAATAGCTTGGTTGTTAATGTTATCAACCCTCTTTATAATACCAAGCCGAACACATGCGTTGAGACCAAGAATGGGTACAACATCACCATCGACCAACTCAAAGGTGAGCTCATTTACAACATCTGAATCCAGTCCTAGCTCAGCTTTACCTCCATTAGGCAGTGGTTCGCCAGAATATGTTAGAAGCCTCGCCTCACTTGGCTCTATTGCTGCACACAACTCCTTGGCATAGGTCAATGGCAAGACATTAGCCTCCGCGCCAGTGTCAACCTTAAAGTTGACCAGCCTGCTTTCCTCACCATAACAAACTCGATAACTCTTAAACCAGCCTCTTGGTGGCTCAGTTTCCTCTGACAGCATGCCAACAAACAGGTCACTCATACTCATCTTGCCTGTCTTATAGGAAACCGCATTCACCTCTTTTCGTGTGCATTTCTTTTTGAAGTGATTCTTACCACCGCATAGCCGACATTCCTGCCCGTACGCTGGGCACTTTCCTTTGAGGTGGTCAAATCCACAAAACTTGCAATTCATTATCTTCGTTGGTGCTAGCATGGGAGGTTTTTCCTCACTTTTGACGGAGCAGACAGTTCGCTCACCAGCTATCTCTGCAAGTTGCACTTTGGTTACCTCTGCAGCTCTGATCATATCAATGGCACCAGCCAACGCCACCTGTCTGTCTTGTAGTAGCTTCTCCTTCAGTCTTTGTTCTTTGATGCCAAAAACACATCTAACTAAAATCATCATGTCTCTCTTCTCATCAAAGTCACATTTGGCAGCCTGTGTTTTGAGTCGTTTAACAAACATATCAATTGGTTCACCATCACCTTGAACCATAGACATGAAAACATACCATTCATACAATAGGTTTCTCGTTGGGTTGAAATACCCTTCAAATTTGGCTAATACGTCAGGGAGACGATTCCTGTCTTCAGCCGGATCAGCCTCCTCATCGAATTCAAATTGATCAAGTATTTCTACTGCTTCTTCACCAATACAATGTCTCAATATGGCTATTTGCCTCAACCATATGGCATTATTTGCAGCAGGAAAGTTGCCATCATTACCTACCGGTGCAGCATTTAAATTGATGGCGATCAAGTAATTTTCAAAATTTCTCCTCCATCTCCTCCAATTCTCAGCAAGATTTCCATCCAAACAGAGCTCAGCAGGAGGTGCTAGGCCCAGTCCTTCCATCTCTAAGATCAGCAAATCAAATCACAGAGCCAACTCACCACGTGGAGCACAAAAATCCAGGGTTCCGCTTCAGTCAATCAGGGTAGCTCCTCTCCTTCAGGGTTTAGACCGCAGCTGCCACCATGTTATAAGATGTAATATACTGTACCTGCAGTTTTGGTAAATCTATGGTAACCTATGGCTGGCCAGCCTAACTACAATTAGCTAGTTAGAATTTTTAGGGTTCTTGTGGAGTCTTACTATTCATCAAGATGGCTGCTTAATGTCCGTATATAATAGTGATCTTAGCGGCGTAATGTAGTGGGAGTGCAACTCCAAATATTGTAACAGAGGATAACTTCAAATATAAACTAAACTGCAACAATGTTAAAATAAAAATGGTAATACATAAATAATAAATTTTCTCAGTGAGTTGTAAAATAATAGTAATTATTATTATTATTATTTGGTTATTGCTGGGAAAATTGATGATTTTCTATTATTTTATCATCATTGTTTGTGATCACAAGCTACTTCTGAACTGATTTTGTGTTGTGGTTTCCTTGATAACCTGCTAAAAATCGTCGGTGATTTTGAGCAGTGCTCAAACGGCAATAACGCCGGCCGATGTGATACAAAATCGACCGTTATTGCATTCACACTAGGCCGTTTGGGAGTTGCGCCGATTTCGGCCACAAAATCGTTCTAGTGTGTACGCAGCTTTAGATGAAATTGGGACAAATAATAATAATTATTAAAATTAAATAGTACTTTGAATAAAATCTGATGTTTTTTTATGTTTGCACCCAAAATAATAGTATAAATTAATAGTCCAAATATGAATTAGTTATCATTATTAAGCACGTGGAGTTTGATTTATTTGATAGAAAGAGTAATAATACACAAATATCAACAATGCTGGTTATAATTAATTATTTAATGATCTTATAACAATCATTGTTTACATTATATCCAGGCTAGAATAAACTAAATATTGGAGCCGCTATATAGAGCCAAACAATTGGTTTAACTGTGTCACATGGCTATGCAATCGCTGCAACTTGACGCTCAAACCCGACACTGCTGGGTTGCTGCGTCTCAGTCTGAGACAATCCTGCATCACCACCAAAAGTTGCGAAAATTTTCTGTCACAAAAAGCATCGTCAAACTTCTAAGGAAATTCGCCTAGTGTTAACGAGGTCTTATATTTTATGCATTGATAGCATTGTCTCGGTGAGACTCATGGGTTTTTATTGGTGTTTCATGGATGGCCTTTGATCTTTTGTTACATTCCAAGATTTAATATAGTTTAACAATAAAAAAAATTTGTGTTGAAGTTACTCAAGCATCGTAGTTAGCATATTTAAATTATTTTGTCAGCTACAAGAGGAGGCAACTCTTTGATTCTATGATGTAAAAAGCGTGCGATCTACGGAAGAACTCTTCTTGCAAACGCCATGTTTTATCTTAGGTTCTTCAGTGAGTCTGAGTGACACAAATGGTTTTGAAAATGAAAAAGCTGAAAAATTTTCTCTCTGAATAAAGATGACGATATTGAAGCATGTGAAGTCATTTGTTATGGCTGATGATTGGGACCTTGACTGCGACATTGAATAAACTGGTTTACTGATTTCTTAAGGTCTGATCATGTGGGTTTCTCTGTATTTACTTTATTTCATCTTCTGTCTTGTAAACAGCCAATCATACAAAACCAGACGCTAATGAGCCAATTGGAGTGTCCTGTATATTGATGTTGATTGGTTGATATTCTAGTTGGGCATCACATCAAAAGTTTACACGCATTTGATTTCTCAAACAAACAATTATTACCATATATGATGTCATTCCCTACATCTGGGAGTTGTCTTGTGCTGTCAGATTGTTGGTACCACACAGTAAATATAGTGTAGTCGATGTTACAGATGTCATCACTTGTATCTCACATGACACACGTTTTGTTCTTGTAGACACGCAAGGAGTGCACAAGTTCTATACACAAAACATTCATATACACACTATTGTACTGACTAAGGCAGTATCTGCAATATTCTACATTCATATCCTGGTAGGTAGTTGTTGTTAGCAGACCTCCAGTTAACTTTAAATTAAATAAAACAGGCCTCTGTGATTCACAGGCAGGGCGCATCCTCACTTTTTATGTTGGCGAACACAGATGAGCACGCAATACATCATTTATGGCCATACAGGCTGCTGTGAATGTCTCAAAATGGAATGGTAATTGAACTGGTTAAGATTTTAAATAATAAATTATATGTGAAGTGCTTTGGGTTGCATCATTTGAGGGAGACAACTCCTACCAGGTCTCTTTTGTTGAATTTGAAGATTCCTGATTTGAAAAATATGACATCCGATTCCATTTTTAACATTTTCTCCATGATTCAATTTTAATCACTATTTTCTACAGTCATTTTTATTAAACCGATCGCCTTCATTTACCACCTCTAGTTGCTCAACATACTACAATGGGGATTAGCATCAACGCTGTTTTTAGAGTTGTCTGTACTATATTCTAGAGATGAGATAACTCCAAAGTAACAAGCTGTATGCATTGAATAGGAGTTGATAAATACAATAAATATATAATAGCTAAAAAAGAAAGGGGCTGTAAGTATTTTGGTACTTTACTTCATCTCTGCAGTTTGTGCTCTAAAGTATGCAGTATGATGTACTTAATTATTAATAAATAATAATTATATTAACTAAAATTACTTGTTTTGAAAAGACATCGACCAACTTTGTTCATTCTCATTTTACAATTAACTTATTTGGTTATATCGCCGTCAACTGCTTATCCTTCTCTTTTACTTCCTTTGCAATAACTTTGCTCAGTTATGGAGGCATCTCCTGCTTCATCTCCAGTCACAATAGTTGTGAAAGTCCTTTGATATTATCTTATGATCCACTACTGCTGCTATGGTTACCAAACAGGAAACTGACTTGATGTGCAAAAATTTAGCAAAATAAATCGTTTAAATATTTTGTGTTGTTTTTCCAAAAATGTTGAGTTGGTTTTGTCTCTAAATACTTCATAACTTTTGTAACCCTAGTAGTAATATATGAGCAGATCTCCCTACCAAGTGTTTTTTCGTGGATTAGACCTTGGGGGTTATGCAATGGGTTACGACGTTGGATGAATTCGCCGAGTTTATATTGTATTTTATTTGAGGGGTACTTGAGTGGCATTTGAGTGGCATTTAAGTGGCATTTGAGTTTTGATTATTTTTTTACTTGATTTGAACTCATATGGCAGCTAGATTTTGAATGTATGGCATTTAAGTTTTGATACTTTTTTCACATAATTTGAACTCATATAGCATCTTGAGAGAGAGGAGAGAAAAGACAGAGAGGAGAGAGGAGAGAGAAAGGAGAGAGGAGTTTTATCTACATTGAATAACTATATTGATCAAAAATGAAACATTATATGATTATATACATTGATTACATAATAAGTAGGAAAAATCTTCCTATATAATATAGCTAGAGTCAGTAAATACTAAGTAATACGAAGCACTACAACTTGTAATGACAATCAATGTATACATACATACATATGGTATCTTGAGAGAAAGAAAGAGAGAGAGGAGAGAGGGAGAGAGAGAGGAGAGAGGAAGAGAGAGAGAGAGGAGAGAGGAGAGAAGAGATATATATGGTATCTTGAGAGAAGGAAAGAGAGAGAGGAGAGAGATTTTTTAGTTTTCTATACATTCATGTATATATGGTTAATTATGTACATATTTATGTGTATATTTATATCTACATAGAGAGAGGAGATATATCTACATTGAATAAATATATTGATCAAAAATGAATCATTGTATGATTATATACATTTATTACATAATAAGTAGGGAAAATCTTCCTATATAATATAGCTAGAGTCAGTAAATACGCACATGTCCATATTCATGTACATGTGCATAAGTGGACATGAATACGTACATGTCCATATTCATGTCCATATTCATGTCCATATTCATGTCCATTTATGTACATGCCCATATTCATGTCCATCTATGTACATACCTATGTTCATATTTATGTACATGTGCATGTCCAAATTCATGTTCATATTAACATTTTATAGCTATGTACAGAGGAGAGAGAAGAGAGGAGAGAGAGAGATTTCTTAGTTTTTTATACAACCATGTATATATGGATAATTATGTTCATATTTATGGATATATTTATATCTAGATTGAATAATATACATTTATGACATAATAACTATATTGAATGCTACAAAATATGTTGGAAAATCACCAAATTAGTCCTCTAGATGGTTAAAATTTACAGTATTTGGGAAATAACTGCAAGAGAGGGGAGAGGAGTATTTGGTAGAGGAGAGAGGAGAGAGAGGAGGCTTGAGCGTAAATATTTCTTTTAGTTATTTACATAATAAGTATATTGAATACTATAAAATATCTTGGAAAATAGTCAAATTAGACCTCTAGATGGTTAAAATTTACAGTATTTGGGAAATAACTACAACAAAAAACATTATGAATGTATGGCATTTAAGTATTGATAGTTTTTTACATAATTCGAACTCATATGGTATCTTGAGAGAAAGAAGAGAGGAAAAGAGGAGAGAGGAGGGGAAATAATTGCACTCAAATGAAAAAAATAAATGAAGCTAGATATTCATCTATTTGTATATATCCACAAGAAAACTGGGGTATTAGGTGAAATATTCTTTTATTCCATTCAATTTTCATTAATTTTATTTGAGTTGAAGTATTATTTACAATGGTTAGAAATTATTAAAATTACTGCTCAATCCTTTATCCAACACCTACAATAATTCTTAGTAATAGTAGTGTAATGAGACAGAGTAATAATCTACACACACCTTGTTCACTATGTATGCTGTAGCACATGTTTTTCCTTTAGTTATCTGCAGTTACTTCAATTGGATCTTATCCAGATGTTTTATAGTCTTTGCTGCTACTGCGTTTTGTCTCAAACAAGAGTCCAAAGTAGGCATTGTGTCTAGAAAATACAAAAAAACTGATTGTTACAATTGATTCATTTTTTTTTCATTGGCTTTATCTACATAAAGTAGCGAAGAAAAAGTTTGTGTGAGTATGAAACTATGTAGTAGAGATAAATTTAGATCTAGGTCCAATTAGCATTAAATAATCACTTATTATTTTGTTAATAGTAAATAATTAGAGTCAGTTACTTTACAGTTTTTTATACAACCATGTATATATGGATAATTATGTACATATTTATGGTTATATTTATATCTAGATTGAATAATATACATTTATGACATAATAACTATATTGAATGCTACAAAATATGTTGGAAAATCACCAAATTAGTCGTCTAGATGGTTAAAATTTACAGTATTTGGGAAATAACTGCAAGAGAGGAGTATTTGGTAGAGGAGAGAGGAGAGAGGAGAGAGGAGACTTGAGCGTAAATATTTCTTTTAGTTATTTACATAATAAGTATATTGAATACTATAAAATATCTTGGAAAATAGTCATAAAAATAAATAATTAGAGCTTTCTACTAGTGTTAAATGATTATTGATTATTTTTTACCTTATCACCACTTAGAGCCAGATGATTTAATTAACTAAAGACAAATAATTATTTTAGCGTTTCTTACCTTGATGCTCTCCTAGTAGCTGTAGTAGATGATGCTTCTCCGCTTGCTGTTGAAGAACTGGATGCTTTCTATGTGAAAGCAGTGGCTCTTAAATAGCTAAAGTTGCACTGATTAAACCCTATGAATCAGCATTTTTTCCAATGCTTTCGCGGGAATAAAAACTGTTTATTCCCGCGAAAGCAACGGTTTCCATTCGCGTGAAAATAAATTATTTATTCCCGCGAAAGCATTGGTTTGTATTCGCGGGAAAATAAAATTTTTATTCCTGCGAAAGCAACAGGTTCCATTCGCAGGAGAATAAATTATTTATTCCCGCGAAAGCATTGGTTTGTATTCGCAGGAAAATAAAATTTTTATTCCCGCGAAAGCAACAGGTTCCATTCGCGGGAAAATAAATTATTTATTCCCGCGAAAGCATTGGTTTGTATTCGCAGGAAAATAAAATTTTTATTCCCGCGAAAGCAACAAGTTCCATTCGCGGGAAAATAAATTATTTATTCCCGCGAAAGCATTGGTTTGTATTCGCGGGAAAATAAATTTTTTATTCCTGCGAAAACATTGGTTTGTATTCGCGGGAAAATAAAATTTTTATTCCTGCGAAAGCAACAGGTTCCATTCGCGGGAAAATAAATTATTTATTCCCGCGAAAGCATTGGTTTGTATTCGCAGGAAAATAAAATTTTTATTCCCGCGAAAGCAACAAGTTCCATTCGCGGGAAAATAAATTATTTATTCCCGCGAAAGCATTGGTTTGTATTCGCAGGAAAATAAAATTTTTATTCCCGCGAAAGCAACAAGTTCCATTCGCGGGAAAATAAATTATTTATTCACGCGAAAGCATTGGTTTGTATTCGCGGGAATATAAAATTTTTATTCCTGCGAAAACATTGATTTGTATCCGCGGGAAAATAAGATTTTTATTCCTGCGAAAGCAACAGGTTCCATTCGCGGGAAAAGAAATTATTTATTCCCGCGAAAGCATCGGTTTGTATTCGCAGGAAAATAAAATTTTTATTCCCGCGAAAGCAACAAGTTCCATTCGCGGGAAAATAAATTATTTATTCCCGCGAAAGCATTGGTTTGTATTCGCAGGAAAATAAAATTTTTATTCCTGCGAAAACATTGATTTGTATCCGCGGGAAAATAAAATTTTTATTCCTGCGAAAGCAACAGGTTCCATTCGCGGGAAAATAAATTATTTATTCCCGCGAAAGCATCGGTTTGTATTCGCGGGAAAATAAAATTTTTATTCCCGCGAAAGCAACAAGTTCCATTCGCGGGAAAATAAATTATTTATTCCCGCGAAAGCATTGGTTTGTATTCGCGGGAAAATAAATTTTTTATTCCTGCGAAAACATTGGTTTGTATTCGCGGGAAAATAAAATTTTTATTCCTGCGAAAGCAACAGGTTCCATTCGCGGGAAAATAAATTATTTATTCCCGCGAAAGCATTGGTTTGTATTCGCAGGAAAATAAAATTTTTATTCCCGCGAAAGCAAAAAGTTCCATTCGCGGGAAAATAAATTATTTATTCCCGCGAAAGCATTGGTTTGTATTCGCAGGAAAATAAAATTTTTATTCCCGCGAAAGCAAAAAGTTCCATTCGCGGGAAAATAAATTATTTATTCCCGCGAAAGCATTGGTTTGTATTCGCGGGAAAATAAAATTTTTATTCCTGCGAAAACATTGATTTGTATCCGCGGGAAAATAAAATTTTTATTCCTGCGAAAGCAACAGGTTCCATTCGCGGGAAAATAAATTATTTATTCCCGCGAAAGCATCGGTTTGTATTCGCAGGAAAATAAAATTTTTATTCCCGCGAAAGCAACAAGTTCCATTCGCGGGAAAATAAATTATTTATTCCCGCGAAAGCATTGGTTTGTATTCGCAGGAAAATAAAATTTTTATTCCCGCGAAAGCAACAAGTTCCATTCGCGGGAAAATAAATTATTTATTCCCGCGAAAGCATTGGAAAAAATGCTGAATCATAGGGTTTTATCAGTGCAACTTTAGCTATTTAAGAGCCACTGTTTTCACACAGAAAGCATCCAGTTCTTCAACAGCAAGCGGAGAAGCATCATCTACTACAGCTACTAGGAGACCATCAAGGTAAGAAATGCTAAAATAATTATTTGTCTTTAGTTAATTAAATTATCTGGCTCTAAGTGGTGATAAGGTAAAAAATAATCAATATCAATAATAATTTAACACTAGTAGAAAGCTCTAATTATTTATTTTTAAATTTTATGCTAATAACATCTAAGCTATTTCTTTGTAAGATCACAGACTTTGACATTACCAAAATTGTGTGTTTGCCCGAGCACTAGTAAAGTAACCGACTCTAATTATTTGTTATTACCAAAATAATTATTTAATGCTAGTTGAACCTAGATATAAAGTTATCTCTACTAGATAGTTTCATACTCACACAAACTTTTTCTTCGCTACTTTATGTAGATAAAGCCGATGAAAATAAATGAATCAATTGTAACAATCAATCTTTTGTATTTTGTAGACACAATGCCTACTTTGGACTCTTGTTTGAGACAAAACGCAGTAGCAGCAAAGACTATAAAACATCTGGTCAAGATCTACCAACACCAATGATAGATGTAACACAACATGACTTTTTCTCCTACTTATATGATACCAAACCAATGAAGAGTCAAACTACATGGATTTTGAAGAATTCCTTTCAAGATCTACCACCTACTTAGATGATACCGAATCAATGAAGACTCAAACTACATGGATTTTGAAGACAGCACACTTCTCCAACACAGCAAGAATTTCTTTCAAGATCTACCACCTGCTTAGATGATACCAAACCAATGAAGACTCAAACTACATGGATTTTGAAGACAGCACACTTCTCCAACACAGCAAGAATTCCTTTCAAGATCTACCACTTACTTAGATGATACCAAACCAATGAAGACTCAAACTACATGAATTTTGAAGACAGCATACTTCTCCAACACAGCAAAAATTCATTTCAAGATCTACCACCTACTAAGATGATACCAAACCAATGAAGACTCGAACTACATGGATTTTGAAGACAGCACACTTCTCCAACATAGCAAGAATTCCTTTCAAGATCTACCACCTACTTAGATGATACCAAACCAATGAAGACTCAAACTACATGGATTCTGAAGACAGCACACTTCTCCAACATAGCAAGAATTCCTTTCAAGATCTACCACCTACTTAGATGATACCAAACAAATGAAGACTCAAACTACATGGATTTTGAAGACAACATCCTTCACATGGATTTTGAAGACAACACACTTCTCCAACACAGAAAGAATTCCTTTCAAGATCTACCACCTACTTAGATGATACCAACTCAATGAAGACTCAAACTACATAGATTTTGAAGACAGCACACTTCTTCAACACAGCAAGAATTCCTTTCCCAACACAGCAAGAATTCCTTTCAAGATCTACCACCTACTTAGACAATACCAAACCAATGAAGACTCAAACTACATGGATTTTGAAGACAGCATACTTCTCCAACACAGCAAGAATTCATTTCAAGATCTACCACATACTTAGATAATACCAAACCAATGAAGACTCAAACTACATGGATTTTGAAGACATCACACTTCTCCAACACAGCAAGAATTCCTTTCAAGATCCACCACCTACTTAGATGATACCAATCCAATGAAGACTCAAACTACATGGATTTTGAAGACAGCATACTTCTCCAACACAGCAAGAATTCATTTCAAGATCTACCACCTAAGCACACTTCTTCAACACAGCAAGAATTCCTTTTAAGACCTACCACCTACTTAGATGATGCCAAACCAATGAAGACTCAAACTACATGGATTTTGAAGACAGCACACTTCTCCAACACAGCAAGAATTCCTTTCAAGATCTACCTCCTACTTGGATGATACCAAACCAATAAAGACTCAAACCACATGGATTTTGAAGAATTCCTTTCAAGATCTACCACCTACTTAGATGATACCAAGTCAATGAAGACTCAAACTACATAGATTTTGAAGACAGCACACTTCTCCAACACAGCAAGAATTCCTTTCCCAACACAGCAAGAATTCCTTTCAAGATCTACCACCTACTTAGATGATACCAAACCAATGAAGACTCAAACTACATGGATTTTGAAGACAGCACACTTCTCCAACATAGCAAGAATTCCTTTCAAGATCTACCACCTACTTAGATGATACCAAACCAATGAAGACTCAAACTACATGGATTTTGAAGACAGCATACTTCTCCAACACAGCAAGAATTCATTTCAAGATCTACCACCTACTTAGATGATAAAAACCAATGAAGACTCAAACTACATGGATTTTGAAGACAGCACACTTCTCCAACGCAGCAAGAATTCCTTTCAAGATCTACCACCTACTTAGATGATACCAAATCAATGAAGACTCAAACTACATGGATTTTGAAGACAGCACACTTCTAAAACACAGCAAGAATTCCTTTCAAGATCTACCAACCAATGAAGACTCAAACTACATGGATTTTGAAGACAGCATACTTCTCCAACACAGCAAGAATTCATTTCAAGATCTACCACCTACTTAGATGATAAAAACCAATGAAGACTCAAACTACATGGATTTTGAAGACAGCACACTTCTCCAACGCAGCAAGAATTCCTTTCAAGATCTACCACCTACTTAGATGATACCAAATCAATGAAGACTCAAACTGCATGGATTTTGAAGACAGCACACTTCTAAAACACAGCAAGAATTCCTTTCAAGATCTACCACCTACTTAGATGATGCCAAACCAATGAATACTCAAACTACATGAATTTTGAAGACAGCACACTTCTCCAACACAGCAAGAATTCATTTCAAGATCTACCACCTACTTAGATGATACCAAACCAATGAAGACTCAAACTACATGGATTTTGAAGACAGCATATTTCTCCAACACTGCAAGAATTCCTTTCAAGATCTACCACCTACTTAGATGATACCAAACCAATGAAGACTCAAACTACATGGATTTTGAAGACAGCATACTTCTCCAACACAGCAAGAATTCCTTTCAAGATCTACCACCTACTTAGATGATTCCAAACCAATGAAGACTCAATCTACATGGATTTTGAAGACAAGATGATACCAAACCAATGAAGAGTCAATGTTACACAACATTACTTTCTCTCCGACTTAGATGATACCAAACCAATGAAGACTCAAACTACATGGATTATACTTCGATGATGCTGAAAAAACTGTCCAGAACAAGAGCTCAAGAAGCTAATCTATAACTCAAGACAATCATATCACTATAGGTGAGTTTTACTAATTTTTACCATAAATTAAACAAAATGCTGAATCTATACATTTTCCAAGTGAAAAACAGACTTTTTTGGTGAAATTAGTGTATTTTTTACAACAAAATGCTGAATATATACATTTTCCATGTGAAAAAAGGACTGTTTTGGTGTAAATAATGTCATTTTTTACAACAAAATGCTGAATACATGCATTTTCCAGGTGAAAAAAGGACTTTTTTGATGTAATTAGTGTGTTTTTTTACAACAAAATGCTGAATATATACATTTTCCAGGTGAAAAAGGGACTTTTTTGATGTAATTAGTGTATTTTTTACAACAAAATGCTAAATATATACGTTTTTCCAGGTGAAAAAAGGACTTTTTTGGTGTAAATAATGTATTTTTTTACAACAAAATGCTTAATATATGCATTTTCCAGGTGAAAAAAGGACTTTTTTGATGTAATTAGTGTATTTTTTTACAACTAAATGCTGAATATATACATTTTCCAGGTGAAAAAAGGACTGTTTTGGTGTAAATAATGTATTTTTTTACAACAAAATGCTGAATATATACCTTTTCCAGGTAAAAAAAGGACTTTTTTTGATGTAATTAGTGTATTATTTACAACAAAACGCTGAATATATACATTTTTAAGGTGAAAATAGGACTTTTTTGATGTAATTAGTGTATTTTTTTACAACAAAATGCTGAATATATACATTTTCCAGGTGAAAAAAGGACTTTTTTGGTGTAAAATAATGTATTTTTTACAACAAAATGTTGAATATGTACATTTTTCCAGGTAAAAAAAAGCACTTTTTTGGTTAATTAGTGTATTTTTAACAACATATTTATAAAACAAGTATTTTTTGTTTTGTTTTAGATAGATGAAAGAGAATCAAAAGCACTTGGTGAAAATAATGCTCAAGAAAAAACAAGTTGAACAATGTAACTTGGTGAGTTATTTCCCTTTTCTAATAATGTAAACTATCCAATGTGACTAGAACTATAATTCAAATTCATGTAATTATTTTACATTTTTGCTTAATCATTCTATACTAATACATAACTTTTTTATTTTAGTTCATTACGAAATTAAAAGCACATAGAACAGAAGTCTTCCTTCCTAAGATATAGCATCAGTACATCAAAGACAACATTGTAAAGGAACAAACTATGCATTAACTGTTATTACTTTGTATTTATTACAAGTTGTAGTGCTTTGTATTACTTAGTATTTACTGACTCTAGCTATATTATATGGGGAGATTTTCCTTACTCATTATGTAATAAATGTATATAATCATACAATGATTCATTTTTAATCAATGTTATTATTCAATTTAGATATATCTCTTCTCTCCTCTCTCTATGTAGATATAAATATACCCATAACTATGTACATAATTGACCATATATACATTAATGTATAGAGAACTAAAAGATCTCTCTCTCCTCTCTCTCTTTCTCTCTTTCAAGATACCATATGTATGTGTGTATGAATGCATTGATTGTCATTACAAGTTGTAGTGCTTTGTATTATTTAGTATTTACTGACTCTAGCTATATTATATGGGAAGATTTTCCCTACTTATTATGTAATCAGCTATATAACCATAAAATGTTTCATTTTTGATCAATATATTTATTCAATGTAGATATATATCCTCTCTCTCTATGTAGATATAAATATAGCCATAAATATGTACATAATTAACCATATATACATGAATGTATAGAAAACTAAAAAATCTCTCTCCTCTCTCTCCTTTCTCTCCTCTCTCTCTCTCCCATCTCTCCTCTCCCCTCTCTCTCAAGATACCATATGAGTTCGAGTTATGTAAAAAAATTATCAAAACTTGAATGCCATACATTCAAAATCTATATGCCATATTAGTTCAAATTAAGTAAAAAAAATAATCAAAACTCAAATGCCACTTAAATGCCACTCAAATGCCACTCAAGTACCCCTCAAATGAAATACAATATAAACTCGGCGAATTCATCCAACGTCGTAACCCATTGCATAACCTCCAAGATCTAATCCACGAAAAAACACTTGGTAGGGAGATCTGCTCATATATTACTACTAACCCTTTATAGTTGCCCCAAAAGTATTTTGATGTCTGAGCGCTTTCTTGACTTGCTGTGAATGATGGCGATTTGCACATGGTCAGAGAATAAAATTGATGATTCGGAGATAAATCAAAAGATTGGGAAGCTCTGGTTATATTAGATATTTGCTATGTAGGTTTGGTGCATTGCATACTTACATGGGCATAGTACATTTCCATATAATGATAAGTTAGTGATAGGTATAATGGTGAGTTTAAAGGTTGCTATGGAAACACCATTGTTACCATGTATGTCCTTATAAGAGTGCTTTCGGATACCCTGCGTGTAGGGTAGTCGTTGAACCGTTGTTGAAGGCTCATCGATGAATGTCGTTTAACGGAAGTTATTCGTGCTTTAATCAACAGACATCTTTATTTCCAGCAACGCCTGTGAAAACTATATAGCTAAATCGATCCCAATTTAGCTTCTTTACTAACAGAAATTTATTACGATGATGTTTCTTATATATGCTAGAATGCATTGTCACAATCTAAAACAGGAAGAATACAGTGATGATAAGTGGACTCGTTAAGATAGTTGGTTAGGTGGAGACAGTTCTATGTCCTCAATGACGCTACCTACCTGGCTTGGCGCTTCCATCGTTGAGCCCAAACTGCTCGTTGCTGCCATGTTTTTGGCGCTCAATGAAAGGGTTTGCTTTAATCCCACCGTTAGTCCTAAGCATAGAGGATCTAAAAGCAATCTACGCCTAGGGGGCTTTTTTATCACCAGCAGCATTGGTGATTGAAAAAAGTCTCTAACGCTATGTTCACATCACACTATGCAATTTCTCGTATGAGTGGGGCTCAAAATTGGCTCGCCAGTCCCAGGTGTCGCAATCCGTGATTATAATAAATAATTGCATTGAAAAAAGTCATTACCATTTATTTATTATTATAACTAGTTATACTTAAAATTATTTATTTTCATTTGTAATGTGTTTCTTATTATTGATGAGTGAAAAAATGGTATAATTTGTTAAAATCTCTGGTAATATTAGATAATAAGTTATATTATAATACTATTAATAATAATTTCATTTTATGTATTTATCAATAAAATTTGGCGTGTTGACAACTGTCAAGGCCATATAATATCGGACGCAAAAAATCGTAAATGTAAACTATTGGAAATTATCGGGAGAGCGACTTCCGATTTCTCCCGTTAATCGTATTGCCGAGAATCGTATAGTGTGAACGTAGCCTAAAACTTTATGGGCTGTGGACAGCTGAAGTCAATGTATCCAGGCATGCCTAGTCCACAAGAAGTTGAATATATCCATTAGTTAGTGGGATTGTGGCATCAGCTTGTGTTGACATGTCATCAATAATGAATATTTGTTTGTTGTTTGTCTCACAGTTACTTATGGCAGAATTGGATTAAAGCAGAATGATTGATGGCCGCTGATAACTACTTGCTCACTCACTACCAACTGCACTCACTATCAACTGCACTCACTACCAACTGCATTCACTATCAACTGCACTCACTATCAACTGTACTCACTACCAACTGTACTCACTACCAACTGTACTCACTACCAACTGTACTCATTACCAACTGCACTCACGACCAACTGCACTTACTACCAACTGCACTCACTACCAACTACACTCACTACCAACTGCACTCACTACCAACTGCACTCACTACCAACTGCACTCACTACCAACTGTACTCACTACCAACTGCACTCACTACCAACTGTACTCACTACCAACTGCACTCACTACCAACTGCACTCACTACCAACTGTACTCACTACCAACTGTACTCACTACCAACTGCACTCACTACCAACTGTACTCACTACCAACTGTACTCACTACCAACTGCACTCACTACCAACTGCACTCACTACCAACTGCACTCACTACCAACTGTACTCACTACCAACTGTACTCATTACCAACTGCACTCACTACCAACTGCACTCACTACCAACTACACTCACTACCAACTGTACTCACTATCAGCTGCACTCACTACCAACTGCCCTGACTACCAACTGCACTCACTATCAACTGCACTCACTACCAACTGCACTCACTACCAACTGCACTCACTATCAACTGCACTCACTACCAACTGCGCTCACTATCAACTGCACTCACTATCAACTGTACTCACTACCAACTGCACTCATTACCAACTGCGCTTACTATCAACTGCACTCACTACCAACTGCACTCACTATCAACTGCACTCACTACCAACTGTACTCACTACCAACTGTACTCACTGCCAACTGCACTCACTACCAACTACACTCACTACCAACTGCACTCACTACCAACTGCATTCACTACTAACTGCACTCACTACCAACTGCACTCACTACCAACTGTACTCACTACCAACTGCACTCACTACCAACTGTACTCACTACCAACTGCACTCACTACCAACTGCACTCACTACCAACTGCACTCACTACCAACTGTACTCACTACCAACTGCACTCACTACCAACTGCATTCACTACTAACTGCACTCACTACTAACTGCACTCACTACCAACTGCACTCACTACCAACTGTACTCACTACCAACTGCACTCACTACCAACTGTACTCACTACCAACTGCACTCACTACCAACTGCACTCACTACCAACTGCACTCACTACCAACTGTACTCACTACCAACTGCACTCACTACCAACTGCATTCACTACTAACTGCACTCACTACTAACTGCACTCACTACCAACTGTACTCACTACCAACTGTACTCACTACCAACTGCACTCACTACCAACTGTACTCACTACCAACTGTACTCACTACCAACTGCACTCACTACGAACTGCATTCACTACTAACTGCACTCACTACCAACTGCACTCACTACCAACTGTACTCACTACCAACTGTACTCACTATCAACTGCACTCACTACCAACTCTACTCACTACCAACTGCACTCACTACCAACTGTACTCACTACCAACTGCACTCACTACCAACTGTACTCACTACCAACTGCACTCACTACCAACTGCACTCACTACCAACTGCACTCACTACCAACTGCACTCTCAGTTATACCAAAAGTACAATATCTATACTTATGCATTGAATTCTCACTCCCAACCAATCAAGCCATGACGTTGCTATAAAGTACAAAATAGTCCCTTTCTATTTGTGTAATAATTTATCTACCGATCCACAAGCTCAATGTTTCTGTTTCCAAACAACAGATCATCAGCTTTTACAGAGTTATCTTCTCACTCTCAGGAGAGCACTACTTCTAAATGGCTCTAGCCTATATTTGGGTTGTATTTATTTACACGATGCTGGGGACTATCTGCTTTCTAGCAGGGACTCCTAACGTTCAGGGAGAAGAACAGGTCTTAGGGCAGAAGGCTGGTGTAGTTTGTAGCGTTAGGGCTGGGGTAGGGGTGGGGTCGGTACCTGGTAGGGGTGGGGTAGGGACCTGGTAGGGGCGGGGTGCTAGTGGGCTCTAAGATGTGATGTTATTTGCGGACGGCTGGTGGAGTTTAGAGCGTTAGGCACTACAGCTATATGAAAGCTTTCTGTTAGCTTTCATGTCAGCATTGCATTGACTACTAAGTTGACTGTGTGCGGTACAGCAGTAAATAGACGGCTGTTATGTAGGCCGTGTGAGGAGACCTTAATTTGACCCGATTTTCCTACACATTAATGAGGTTATCTTATCTATCATCCGATATCAAGTAGCTGCAATACCCACTACCCAGTATCACCAGACTTGTTTGGCTTTAGGTTAAACAGTAGTTAGAGTTTGTTATAGTAAGATCTGATAAGCTGAGGAGGAAACTATGTTCTCAATATTGCCGTTCAGTGACATATCGTCACATCATCTGACTGAGTCTTGTTATGATCATTGCTTGAGTGAGGTCTTACCTAACATTCCGTTTGATTTAACTTTTTGCAGCTGACAAGAAGTTTGGTCGTCTCAATCCGACTTGGGAGACCTGGCAATACATGTTTGTGTTGGTAGAGACTCTCACTCCACTCTGACTGGCAGTCTCTCAGGACAAGTCAATCAGTATATACAACATCTACTCTCTGATGCTCAATGTCAAATCATTCATATCCAAGGAGATTGAATCTGAGCACCTCTCAGAAGAACATGTTCAACTGGCCAAGAAGATCAGACAAAAGATCTTCGATTACATGGATGAGAGGTAAAGAAACATGAATGATGCTTGTACATGCAAGTTTGATTATGTTTGCCGTGTGGTGCGCTAAAAAGGCAATTCAAGTTTATAGCGTAATATCCGTGAACTATTGTCATTTTGACTCCACAGCAGATCAAGGCTTGCATTTCCAAACTCTACCCCAAAACCCCAGCCCCCAAACACAACAAGATAATCAATCCTGGGACATGAAAATCTCCAAACCCCAAACACGGGATAAAAAGCCCAGTTTCAAATTGGTTCTTTCGAAATGTTCATATCGCTATCCCATCATCTTTTCTCCACGAGTGGGAATATTTTCTGAAATTGTAGCGTCTTGGGTGTTGAAAATATTGGGGACATAACTCTCAATTTTGACAATGGAATTGTTGGTGGGTGGGTATATCGCTGTCTCTATCATTACTATCATGCTGTAATCTATCTATGTTTGTGGTATGGAGTGAGCTGAACAAGTACTATATTCTGGTAATCTTCTTGTAGATTTGTGGAGCCAAAGGAGGGCGTGGCAGTCATGGAAGTAGTGAGAATCTGCTGTGCTCTTGACCCAAGATACCTCAAGAAAGCTTTTGTGTATGACGATATTCTGGTGGAGGCCATTGCACTAGGTCTGTAATATCTGCATTGAATACTTTCATGGGACAAAACTTCTCAGCTCAAAGTGATGGACATAGCAGTGGTTATGGAATAGAACTTGAATACATGGAAATGTATGAGTTTAATTGAATTTCTAATCCACACGCATACAAAAGAGAGAAGAATATCTATCCCACAATGCTTTATTCATCCTGTAGGTTTCATGCATGAAAGAGTACATGTTGCGCCAGGGTAAAATGCACACTAAGGGAGTTATTGTTTACACGCTGTATAGATATAGATATTTGGTTGCATCCTATAGACGTGCAAGAGGAGGTGAGATGGAGGATGCTAATACTGAGGGTGTACCTATTACAAAGACATCCAGACCCAGAGCCAAAGAGAAAGGTAGAGGTGACCAGTAGAGCTCAAGTACTACACACAAGAATATGAACCTTACACAACTGATGGTTGACTCAAGCGACGATGAGGAAGAAGATAGTGATGACACGTTCACTCGGGAGAGGAAAGAGGTGAGTTTTGGTGGTAAGAGTTTGGTTTGTGACTCATGAATGCACTGCAGAGATCTGCGGTGCATTCATGGCTCAAAACGTATCTTGACAAACACTGCTCCATCACAAGGATTGCTTTCAAGGTTTACAGCCTCAAAATTGGTAGTTAGAGAGGAAATGGTGGTTTTGTGCGGTAGTCTGCTGGACACGCTGTCTGTGCGATGTGATATATACTCCCCCCTCACCCAACTCAGCCTGTGCAGAACCAGGCTACTGGCTTTCATTGCTATTTCCATCTCAGCAGTCGTCAGCACGCGTGAAGCACACCACTCGTGGTCAAATCCAAAATACATTCTAATAATTGTCTTGACTTATTGCTTTTGATCTGATAATCACTTACAGCTACTGGTAGGTTTTATGTCTCACATCTGTTTATCTACATGTATATATATGTTTCTCTAGGTGGATTACTACCGTCATGTGTCCAGAACACTTATAGGTGCCACTGAACCAATACACCTCTGGTGACACCTCAAAGGTAAACAGTCCCCGATGCTGCAGCGTGTGGCCAGACAGTACCGGAGTGTAAATGTGACGTCTGTCTCTTCGGAATGGCTCTTCAGTCTGGCCGGGCAGATAACTACGAAGAAGAGAAACCGCTTGAAACCGGGGAAAGTCGATATGTATACTTGCCTGGCATATAATCTTAAAGAGAACCCAGGCATGGTTGGTTGACTGACTGTGTTGTAAACTGCGCAGTAAATTAAAAGTAAAATAAAATATTGTCATGGAAAAGCTGTAGATTCTGAAAAACATAGCTCAATATTACCTTGCTTTCTTTCTGTAGTGAAAACTGTTTTGTTAGAACTTAGAATACATATTGCAAAGATAAGATAATCCACTCCAGTTATTGTCATCTATTTATCATCTATTTTAGCTGAATTCCACATTTATAATGGAGTTCATGTTTGTCCCCTCTAATAGAGGCCCCCTATCAAAATCCAGAACTGCATTGACATGTTCAATGAATGGTATTCTGTAACTAATTACATTTCATTATTTCTCTACTCGCGCAGCAAAATTTCACTGTCGGTGCTGGTTATCAGCTCTTGTTTTACCACTTCCTGTACCATTCCCTCTCCTCCACTCGCTCCGTGGCCCTGCTCACATACACCCTGACCTAAGGATGAGGGCTGAACTGAATTCTCTCAGCAGCAGCCTTGCTGACGGTTCAGCACCTGCGTACCGGTGGGACAACAAAATCAACAGCAGGGAACCTAAGTTCATTTCATACACTTATTGGTACCAGTAATGTGCTTCTTGCTCAGCAGTAGAGCCCAAAAAGAGGTAGAAGGAAGATCAAAGTGGCTCCTTTTATCTGCAAACAGCAGCCATGACAGCCTTTGCAAACATTTTCTTTTTTGGTCTAAATGCAGCATTATACTTCCATTTCTTTTTCTTCCAAGTTGTCCCCTCTCGATAGGTCCATCTATTGTAATGGGTGCATGACGGACATCTATCGAGCCAATTTGGCTTTCCATGAATGAGTTTGATATTTCGATAAATTTAGGGGACGACTCCTCAATAGTCAATGTCATCCTTTTTATATCCAAGTGCCATCCCTAGTATATATTAGTCTTATGTTACGGATCGATAATGTTCGCGACCTATGAGTACGCCTCGCAAAGTAACATTTTTCTCCCGTAGGGATGGTATTTTGTGATCCACTAAAAATATTGCTACTGACCCATTTGCATTAAATAAATTGCAAAGAATAATATGGGTTTTGTCTTTCTCCCCTCGGTATGCGTTCATGAGACGGCTTAGGCGCGCACACACTAACGCATGTGTGCGAGGGGCTATGACCCTCCCCATGCGCGCATATAAAACATTTATTATTTATTTATTAAGTTTTTTGCTCGCGATCACCTACTCCGGTGGAATAAAAAGAACAAACACACATCAGGGTGAATATGTTTTACAATTAATTGTAATGTTATTTGGTCAGGAAAACAAATAATTGGTTGTTGGAAATGAAACAAGCATAAACCTGCGCTTTATGCCATGCGATTGGCTAGCTCAATAACGCTCACCGATGTGCTTCAGTACATCAGCTCACTCAATACATCGGCCTGTGTAGCCACATGCATATTGTCACTATCCATTGTATAGGCACATCGGTATCAAAACATCGGTGCAGTGTAGCCACCCCTGTATGCCTTCGCCGCACAAAACTATCTTCCGTACCCACATCCAGAGCTTGACGACGGATAGCGTACCACATGAGCCTGATCGACAACTGAAATGACGGGCGTTGTGTTTGATTGAGCAAATAAGAGCAAGATTAATATTTTGTGCGTTCCACATGATTTCCTGTTTCTGATTATTTGTTAATAAAACGTATTCTTTATTGCTAATTTTATTATTATTGGTCAAGTAATTGATAAATTATTATTATTACTTAAATGATTCATTATCATTTCTAACTTTTATGCCTTCTAATTATCTATTTATAACTTTTTCCCACCACAAACGATAATTATCTAACAATTACGTGCCCATGGTAGTCTTTGGAAACCAGTTGAAAATCAAAATAACCTTGTCAAATGGAATCGCTGTGAGTTAGTGAGCCAATCACAATCTTAGTGCTAACTTGTCGTGACATGGAAACATGATGTTGTAAGCTGCGATAATGTTTTGATTGGTAGTTAGGCTCCGTTGACCTGCCCTACTGACTCCATCAAACAATGTAATTTTCAGTGCATAATCTATTTCTTACATCACTTTTTACTGCATTAATCTATAGTCTACAAACTTCTTTAGTACCAAAGAACTTGTAACTTACTACAGCATAGCGACTCCAACATTTACTATTATAAAGTGTATTCAGAAGTTTTGGGTGCCAAAGCTATTAACAGGTGAAATGTGTCGTTTAATTGTTCTATGTATTGTTACATAATGGGAGGTTTATAATAGCCTGTTTAATTAATATTCCATATATACCAAAATGGTGTTTGCCATAGACAATCCTACTGATTACACACATAAACAGTAAATGTATAAAACATGTCTATGTGTTGTTAACTCTACTTTTGTGTGCTTGCACCGCCATTAAAAGATAGATAATGTTATTGTTGTCATATATTTCACAATCAGAATATAACAAATCCTGGTCTTTCCATGCAGCTATACTTTATGTACATATTAATGATCGCTTGGCGATTCCTTGATCAACCAATCACAGCTTACAAATGTCATATCACCGTTTCTTCTTGCCTTGCCCCGATCTATCAACAATTATATAATAATTTGTGACTATTGTTTGTAACAGCGAGTCTGACCGTAATTGCTGAAAAATGAACGGTAGTAAAAGATTTCCCAGTTTGTTGGAGGGATGTCCCCTATTGCTGAGGTAAATGGCCCACGCTATTGTAATATGTAGATGAGGCAGCCTTTATCTATCAATTTAGTACAACAATTGTAGCTGATTGCTGTAGTGCTCATTTGGGCCTGAGAAGGGCATCCTAATATAACCAATCATACACTAGAATATTTAGCTAGTAGATCTCCAGCTTTCCACTCTAGTAATTACCTTCTCTCTCTATCAGAAGTTGTGTGCACTTGTGGGAGTAACTTGGTAAAAACAGGTAGCTGGCTAACATTGACGTGTGATTCAACAACTCGGATTTGGACATATATAGATCATTGTTATAGTGTAAATGTACGTACCATGATAGTTTGGTGCGCATTACTTTGTACTGAAGTCACCTGATACTGTGAAGGAGTTGTCCCACATTGACACGCGCAACTGCTACCCACTCTTGTTCACTCAGTACTAACAATCAGTCTTACCTGACTCTACAGTACTTGATTCCAATCCGACAGACCTAACTTCTGCTAACTGCAGACCTTTAGTACGGTAGCTGCCTGTCCTCCCAGCTCCACAGTCAGACCATAGTCGAGTTCCAGTGTAAATATAGCTGTTGCTACTTGAGGGTAAAATTCCAAAGGTTCCAGACAAAATACAGAAGTGCTCTGCCAAGCAGCACACCTTGCCTGACTTTTTAGGTAATACACAAGACATCAGTAGTTGAAATAGGCAACAGCAAATAACATTACATGTGAACACATATGTAATTTAAGTAAGGAATATATTCACAAAAGAGTAATACATGTGCAACAGAGTTCTAAGAGGCAGTCTAATGATACAGTTCAAAAGGCAATATCTGCTGCACAGTCTTTATCCTTTAGCTTCTATGCCTCCTTCTTTACCTCTCACTCTCTGAGGCTATGAGAGGGTATCCCACATGTTCTTACCTCAATGTACCAGCTGAGGAAGGAACTGCGCAGTATTCTATCAATAATACTCCATAAATAGTAAGTACTGGAATTCTGGGGTAGCTAGGGTTAGTTTCTGGCCTGTTAGGGGGTCGTTTTTGGGGCCCATCCTCTTATGGGTATGTCACATGAGCCAGAATATCACCCGTATCCACGCATGATGACACATCCAGTGCAGGACGAAGCAGAATGGACATGGCGTATTCATCGTTCTCTCTGTGTCGTGCGGTGATTCGTTGATTTCTTAACCCACAGCGACTTATTGTGATGAAGTTGTCTAGGTCAAGGTTATATTGATTCTCAGCCATGTTTACAAAAAAACACTTATAATAGTTATATAGTAGCGTATTGTAATAGTTATATGATTGTAGGTGTTGATTTGAAACTAATGAGGGCAGATGATTTTCAAAATAATTATCGTTGCGATAAAAACAATTATAATGAATAATTAGAAAAAATTAAAGTTGTAAATGATAATGAATCATTAAACTTAATACTTATATTTATACTTCACCATGTCAGGCACATGTGGCATGCTATCCGTCGCCAGGCTCTGCCTACTGGTATGGAAGACGGACTCTTGTGGCAAGCTGATTAGGAGTAGTTCTATCACACACCACATGTCCAGTATTCCATTTCTGAGTCTTTATACAGGGAGGGTGATGCTTGACATGTTTTTATCGATCCTGGATTTCCTATCGTCGTTGGTAGTAGTGCGTAAATGCAGCATTGACCTCTTCGTGGGGTTTTCTATTAGACATCTATTGTGGTGAGGTTGGCTAAAAGTTCTCTTGGGTATAATTCATTAAATCTGTCTCAACTGCTGTGATCTTGGGAGGGTAAATAGTTTGTACTGTTTCTATACTCCAGACTTTCTATTATACTGAGACTTATATCATTAGCTGCGTACAGTGAATGGGGGTACAAGGGGTGAGGGCAAGGGGTGGCTCATCGAGGGCAATGGGGGTTGATGGGGCAAGAGGTGTATAGAAGGTGTATGGTAGGCAATAAGGGCAAAGGGATGTATAGAAGGTGTAGGGTAGGCAATGAGGGCAAGGGATGTATGGAAGGTGTATGGTGGGCAATGAGGGCAAGGGGTGTATGGAAGGTGTATGGTAGGCAATGAGGGCAAGGGGTGTATAGAAGGTGTATGGTAGGCAATGAGGGCAAGGGATGTATAGAAGGTGTACGGTAGGCAATGAAGGCAAGGGATGTATAGAAGGTATATGGTAGGCAATGAGGGCAAGAGATGTATAGAAGGTATATGGTAGGCAATGAGGACAAGGGGTGTATAGAAGGTGTATGGTAGGCAATGAGGACAAGGGGTGTATAGAAGGTGTATGGTAGGCAATGAGGGCAAGGGGTATATAGAAGGTGTATGGTAGGCAATGAGGGCAAGGGATGTATAGAAGGTGTACGGTAGGCAATGAAGGCAAGGGATGTATAGAAGGTATATGGTAGGCAATGAGGGCAAGAGATGTATAGAAGGTATATGGTAGGCAATGAGGACAAGGGGTGTATAGAAGGTGTATGGTAGGCAATGAGGACAAGGGGTGTATAGAAGGTGTATGGTAGGCAATGAGGACAAGGGGTGTATAGAAGGTGTATGGTAGGCAATGCAGGCAAGGGGTGTATAGAAGGTGTATGGTAGGCAATGAGAGCAAGGGATGTATAGAAGGTGTATGGTAGGCAATGAGGGCAAGGGGTGTATAGAAGGTGTATGGTAGGCAATGAGGACAAGGGGTGTATAGAAGGTATATGGTAGGCAATGAGGGAAAGGGGTGTATAGAAGGTGTATGGTAGGCAATGAGAGCAAGGGGTGTATAGAAGGTGTATGGTAGGCAAGGGATGTATAGAAGGTGTATGGTAGGCAATGAGGGCAAGGGGTGTATAGAAGGTGTATGGTAGGCAATGAGGACAAGGGGTGTATAGAAGGTATATGGTAGGCAATGAGAGCAAGGGGTGTATAGAAGGTGTATGGTAGGCAAGGGATGTATAGAAGGTGTATGGTAGGCAATGAGGGCAAGGGGTGTATAGAAGGTGTATGGTAGGCAATGAGGGCAAGGGGTGTATAGAAGGTGTATGGTAGGCAATGAGGACAAGGGGTGTATAGAAGGTGTATGGTAGGCAATGAGGGCAAAGGATGTATAGAAGGTGTATGGTAGGCAATGAGGGCAAGGGGTGTATAGAAGGTGTATGGTAGGCAATGAGGGCAAGGGGTGTATAGAAGGTGTATGGTAGGCAAGGGGTGTATAGAAGGTGTATGGTAGGTAGGCAAGGGATGTATAGAAGGTGTATGGTAGGCAATGAGGGCAAGGGGTGTATAGAAGGTGTATGGTAGGCAATGAGGGAAAGGGGTGTATAAAAGGTGTATGGTAGGCAATGAGGGAAAGGGGTGTATAGAAGGTGTATGGTAGGCAATGAGGGCAAGGGGTGTATAGAAGGTGTATGGTAGGCAATGAGGGCAAGGGATGTATAGAAGGTGTATGGTAGGCAATGAGAGCAAGGGGTGTATAGAAGGTGTATGGTAGGCAATGAGGACAAGGGGTGTATAGAAGGTATATGGTAGGCAATGAGGGAAAGGGGTGTATAGAAGGTGTATGGTAGGCAATGAGAGCAAGGGGTGTATAGAAGGTGTATGGTAGGCAAGGGATGTATAGAAGGTGTATGGTAGGCAATGAGGGCAAGGAGTGTATAGAAGGTGTATGGTAGGCAATGAGGGCAAGGGATGTATAGAAGGTGTATGGTGGGCAATGAGGGCAAGGGGTGTATAGAAGGTGTATGGTAGGCAATGAGGGCAAGAGGTGTATAGAAGGTGTATGGTAGGCAAGGGGTGTATAGAAGGTGTATGGTAGGCAATGAGGGCAAGGGGTGTATAGAAGGTGTATGGTAGGCAATGAGGGCAAGAGGTGTATAGAAGGTGTATGGTAGGCAATGAGGGCAAGGGGTGTATAGAAGGTGTATGGTAGGCAATGAGGGAAAGGGGTGTATAGAAGGTGTATGGTAGGCAATGAGGGCAAGGGGTGTATAGAAGGTGTATGGTAGGCAGTGTGGGCAAGAGGTGTATAGAAGGTGTATGGTAGGCAATGAGGGCAAGGGGTGTATAGAAGGTATGTGGTAGGCAATGAGGGCAAGGGGTGTATAGAAGGTATATGGTAGGCAATGAGGGCAAGGGGTGTATAGAAGGTATATGGTAGGCAATGAGGGCAAGGGGTGTATAGAAGATGTATGGTAGGCAATGAGGGCAAGGGATGTATAGAAGGTGTATGGTAGGCAATGAGGGCAAGGGGTGTATAGAAGGTGTATGGTGGGCAAGGGGTGTATAGAAGGTGTATGGTAGGCAATGAGGGCAAGGGGTGTATAGAAGGTATATGGTAGGCAATGAGAGTAGTAATATATGAGCAGATCTCCCTACCAAGTGTTTTTTGTGGATTAGATCTTGGAGTTGAGACAATGGGTTACGACGTTGGATGAATTCGCCGAGTTTATATCGTATTTTATTGTATTTTATTTGAGGGGCATTCGAGTGGCATTTGAGTGGCATTTAAGTGGCATTTGAGTTTTTGATTATTTTTTTACTTATTTTGAACTTATATGGCATATAGATTTTGAATGTATGGCATTTAAGTTTTGATAATTCTAGACATAATTCGAACCCATATGGTATCTTGAGAGAGAGAGAGGAGAGAGGAAAAGAGGAGAGAGAGGAGAGAGGAGATACATCTACATTGAATAAATACATTGATTAAAAATGAAACAATATGTGAATATATACATTTATTGTATAATAAGTAGAGAGAGAGGAGAGAGGGGAGAGGAGAGAGGAGAGAGGAGAGAAGAGAGAGGAGAGAGAGGAGAGAGACTTTTTAGTTTTCTGATAATTCTAGACATAATTCGAACCCATATGGTATCTTGAGAGAGACTGTAATTCCGACTCATATGATATCTTGAGAGAGAGAGGAGAGAGAGGAGATATATCTACATTGAATAAATACAGTGATTAAAAATGAAACAATATGTGAATATATACATTTATTGTGTAATAAGTAGGGAAAATCTCTCCATATAATATAGCTAGAGTCAGTAAATACTAAGTAATAACAATTAATACATAGTTTTTTTTTACAATGTTGTCTTTGATTTAGTGATGTTATATCTTAAGAAGGGAGACTTCTGTTTTATGTGCTTTTGAATTCGTAATGGAGAGAGAGAGAGGAGAGAGGGGAGAGGAGAGATGAGAGAGGAGAGAAGAGAGAGGAGGAGAGGAGATATATCTACATTGAATAAATATATTGATCAAAAATGAAACATTATATACCTGATTACATAATAAGTAGGGAAAATCTTCCTATATAATATAGCTAGAGTCAGTAAATACTAAGTTATACAAAGCAATACAACTTGCAATAAAAGAAATTATGAAATACTGGTGAGTAATTAAGTAATTCAGTAAGGAAATTGGTTGGAAACGTAGTAATATTATTTAAATACATCATTGCTTTGCAACAATGATTAATAAAAACAATGATGGATGTTGATGAGTAATTAAGTAATCTAGTAAGGAAAACTGATTGAAATCACGGTAATATTTGCTAAAAGATGCTTGCAACATGTTTTATCAGCGAAAAAATCAAACAATTTTCAAATGTTTACGAGTAACTAAGCGATTTAGTAGGAAAACCCAACTGAGACACGCAATATCCGTTTTTTGAAATATTTACGATAAACATAATTGGGATATTGCTGTTATCAAAGAAATCAAGCGGATATCAAAATGTTTACGAGTAACTAAGTAAGTGATTTAGTCGGTGAAAATCAATTGAGATCACGTGACATCTGTTACAAAATATTACTAATATTATTTAAATACAGCATTACTTTGCAACAACGATTAATAAAAGCAATTATGAATGTTGATGAGTAATTAAGTAATCTAGTAAGGAAAACTGATTGAAATCACGGTAATAGTTGGTAAAAGATACAACATGTTTTATCAACGAAAAAATCAAACAATTTTCAAATGTTTACGAGTAACTAAGCGATTTAGTAGGAAAAACCAACTGAAACACGCAATATCTGTTTTTGAAATATTTACGATAAACATAATTGGAATATTGCTGTTATCAAAGAAATCAAGCGAGTATCAAATGTTTACGAGTAACTAAGTGATCAGTTAGCAAAATTCGATCGAGATCACGTGTCATCCGTTACAAAATATTTTACGTCAACTTAGCAACGAGAAAATAAAATATTTCTTACAATATCCGTTATAGCGAGTTACGATAATTTTGTACTCACCCTAAAGGTTTTCAGTTCATTTTTGGTTAGATCAAAATTTATGCGAGACGTTTTAGGTATTATTTCAGTCGACGTAATGTTACCAGTTCATTTTCACAAGTTTTAAAAAGTAATTAATTATAATACAACGCAAGTCTCACTTCACTAATAAACTCATTCCAGAAAAGCCGTTAATCATCATCTCTCGCCTAATCCTATATGTTTTGATCTTTTTAATGTTATGTGTTATAAAGCCACTCGAGAAAAGTCATTAATTACACGTAAGCACTATTTATTATCATGTTGTTTTCTATTTAAAACAAAACAACGAACATCCATAGATGACGGAATTATAGGTCGAATTTAACCTAAAAAGGAAGAGAACTTGATTGCATTTATCTCCTGTTTTTTTTATTGTTTGATTACATATTAGTTAATACAGCTACAGCCTTCCACCAAAACGGATTTGTGTTGTACCTCTAATTCTAGTTATGTCCGATATCGTCTAAAAACATGAACAAAGCATGACTTTATCCACTTTTTTGTTAGTTAGACTGTTACTTTTCTTAAAATATCTCATTGTTTTTTGTGTGAAATACAAACAATGTTTCAACATACATGCTGTATTTTCTATATTTAGGAAGCTGTTTTGTCTAATAAAACAAGAAATATATGTTACATATACATATTTAAATGCTATCAGATAACTTTGAAGTGTTTATTACATTCCTAACTCATACTTAATGTTGTAAACTATAATTTAAGCTCTCACATTTTAATTTACTGTCTGATGATATAAAGATGGAACTACACTACATCATCAATGTTTTGCTGTTGATGTGTTTATATGCAATGAACTGCAATTGAACTAGTTAATCACACATCATATTTTTTGCTATAAAATATGTTCGGAAGAAGTGAGTTGTCATTTAAAATGAAATGTAAGTTTGGTTCTAGCTAGATGTATCTTAAAAGAGTATCAATCTAGGGGTTGTAAAATTTGTTTATCCAATGCTTTACATTCAAAAAATTTTAGTTAGGTAGAAAAATAAAGTTTACAAGGATGTATGTATGGCTTAAGCTTATTAATCTATCTAATCTCTATCTTCCTATTTTTTTAACCAATTTTTTTAATTGACTTCCACTTTTTTAAAAACAATATATCAGTTATCATAGTAATGATCAGAAAATCAGTCTACGAATTAATCTTGATAAATGACTTCAATGTTTTGGTTTTGTATGAAAATCAGTCTACGAATTAATCTTGATAAATGACTTCAATGTTTTGTATATAAGAGAAAGTATTTTTTCTAAGCAGTATCAGTTTTCATTTGCACTAAGTACAATTTAAAATATTAGTTCACGAACACAAAAACTACAAAAAAATGGCTAGCAATATCCCTACAAGAAATGAGTAAGTTATATTATACTATCTTTTACAATTTTGTTGCTGTTACATTTATAAACTTATACAAATGTATATATATATATATTACTTGTAGGTCTACAACCTCAAATGATGAGCTAGAGCTGAATATTGATGAAATAGATTTCAGTGCTATGTAAGTATATTATTGAAACTTTATTATTCAACTGTATTATATAGAGTTTTTAATTAATCACAATCTTGAATTATTGTTTTATTAAGCTCTACTGATGATGAAACCTTAAAGTGGTTGGATGAGTGTATTGCGGGATCAGAAGAGGAGAAAAAGACCAGAGCTAGCGCGCAATCGAAGAAGGAGGTAAAAAAGACCAGTGCTACCACATACATTGCCATGAGTAAGTATTTTTTCTGTTTTATGACAAATGTAAATTTTTCTGTAGGTAAAATAATAACGACTCTACATTTACTACATTATTTTTGTAGAAAAAACATCTACCCGCTTTATCGGGAGCGCTCAATGTACAGGGAAGGACGAATCCTTTCTCTCGTACGACCAACATACATTTGAATGTAAGTATGATGAAAATATTATTTACTACATACTCATTCAATTTGATAATTTTTTCAAAAATAACATCACTACATTCTCATTTTTTTATTTTAGTTCAAGCGGAGAATCCTGAAATAAGGAAATATAAGGATGTAAGTCTTCCCGATGGTGATATAAAAGAAGATAGAGAGTGTTTTAAGTGTAAGTGATATGCATTATCTTTATATACATATACCATGCTTAAGAAAGTTATCTATATGTGATGAGAATTTGTTTATTTTGTTTGTAGATATTGATAACAAAAGTCCTAAATATTTCCTCTCAGTGCTCACATTGTTGTTGATAGCATATGGTACAAAGACGCTGAGTGAAGCACTGAGAGGAAACAAAAACAACATCTCATGTATATTTTGTGGTAAGAAATTTAAATTAGGGGGATTGCATGAGCCTGGCCGAGTTCTTTCAAGACATTTTTGTGCTCACTTGTTTATTTTTTATTGTTTATGTGGAAAATCGCATACAACTTTGAGAGATCTTCAGCAACATAGTTGTATTTTAAAAACTAAAATGTTTTTTATTGTTGATATTGCTAGTTACAATAATTTTGTTTTATTTATTAATAGAAAATATTCTGAATTACTTATTGATATTACTTTTCCGAAAAATTTTGCGTTAGTGTATCTCTATCCAATAGAAGGACATTTTTCTGAAAACATTGTTTTAGATTTTGAATTAGGGAGTAAATGGTTGGCAATAGCTAAAAAATCGGCTGCTGGAGATCAAAAGCTTTTACTTAAAAACCAGCGTAAAAAAATGAGAGCACTTATATCTTCAGATTCTGATCTTTCAGAAACTGAAGAAAGTAATAATGACTTAATTTCTGTTGCTAGTTCACAGTGCAGTCCAAAAACCAGTGTTTTAAAATCTAATACTATAACAGTTAAACCTCAAACTCAAGTAGATTTAAAAGAAAGCCAAAAGATTGATGATAAGAAAATTGATTTAACTTCACTTAAATTAATTTTGAATATAAAAGATGGATTGAAAAAAAAGGGTTTTAATGATTGTGTTAAATTGAAATTAGCGTCTATTAGACAAAAAATGCAGAAAAACTCAGACTTTTCTCAAGAAGAAGTTCTTGTACTAACTGCACTCTTAGGTGAGTTTTAAAATTTTTATTTTACTATATTTTTTAATATTATCATGGCTCTGGAATAGGTCTTATGCAACTACCCTATTTTATAATTTCTTACCACAAAATATATAGTAAATAGGATGTTTTTTTATAAATACTCTCTATATATATATATGTTATATATACAGACAATAGTCTGTGTTTTTATGAATACATTTCATGTAAAAAATATTCTGTCATTAGTTTACCTAATGCATTATTTTATTTTGATTTGTGGTTGAGAACTTCATATGTTTCATTCTTACTGTATTACGTTTCATTCTTACTGCATTACTTTACATAATATTACAAAATAAATATTGCATTAACTGCCTTCATACCACACCCAAGTTATGGAGCAGTAAGGTTCACATCTGTATTACTGAATCTATTGCATTGTTATGAAAAAGACTATAATTACTTAATTATTGTGTCATATCATGACAAACTATCAACTCCCAATTCACAAAACTCTAAATCCTAAAGTATAATGCTTGCAGTTGTAAAAAAGTCTTCTACTGTCTTGGTTTCTCAAACAAATTGTAAAACATTTTCACAATTTTTTGTGTGAAAGCGGAGTTGTCTTATCATTTTGACAAAATGTGCCGACAACTCTTACATTTTTTTTCAAAAATGAAGCCTAGAAATTATAAATGGGAGTTGTCTTAACAATTTTGATATAAATGGGAGTTGTCTTAACAATTTTGAAAAATGAGGCGATGACTTGAAATATTTATTTTTGTGTCGGAACATTGAAATTTTGTAATATTTTTAGAGTTGTAACCCCGAAAGTTTTACAAATTGACTAAATTACTAATGTTAAATATAACTAAAAATACTTTATTGGGCTAAATATATACAAATTATTCCACATTACAAATAATATATAATTTAGTGTTCATTAGTTGTTGCTGATAGATTTGGCGAGTCATCAGTCATTCACTTGTACACGTATTCTATCTAAAAGCATACATAGACGTCGTTATAACAACTACATCGTACTATGGTGAAAAATACGGTTATTAGTAGCTACTTATTACTAGTGAAGATTTACATACCTTAATCAAATTTCCGATATCAAAGTCCTGCTAGCTTCGCTTGAAATGTGATTGTTATCTTCATTGCTTTTCTCACTATCATTGTTGACGACTTCATCTTTTTCCTCAAATTTTTTGTTTTCAGAGTCATCATCCGTCATATTATCATCTTCTTCATCAGTATAAGCATCAATGTTATCATCGTCATCATCATCAGCATCATCAGCAGCAACATCATCATCATAACTTTTCATCAGCTCAGCATCATCAAATAGGGAACGTCTGAAAGCTATTCCTTCTTTTTCACTTGAAGTAGATAGGAGCATTAAAGCTTCTTCAACACCCAGAATCGTGAGAATGTGTTTCTTTGCACCACTTTGAGTTGACATCGTACTTTTATAGTGAATCATACCACATTCATGATTTTTGATCGTCAAAACATTCTCAGGAGGGACAACAATCTTCCCAGTCATCAAAGTTCCATCATTCGTCATGTATCTGTAAGTGACAGTGTGAGTGATACGTAGAGGTGCTGTATCTTGTTTTCGTTTTTGCTGCTTCAACTTCAAATTTTTCCAAACTGAAAGTCTAGTGAATGTTAGAAGAGTGTTGACAGGAACATTATCGAAAGTGATGATATCAAAGTATGCTCGCAACTGTTGCAATGATTTCTTTCTCAATATTTTGGCTATAACTCGTTGTTCGAGCCCTTGATGATGATTACCTCCTACAATACGTAGATCGGGTTGATTTTCTTCTAGTTTTCCCATGTACACTAGGATATGTGGAGAGCGGGAATCGAGTTCCTGTAGCTCGATCGTAAGTTTTTTGTCAATCAGCGACTTGACTCGAATTCGATGATTGTTTGGTAAAACATATTCATGATCCAATATACCATAATCTTCAACGTAATTGACATCGAAAACCTCCAATATCGTAGGAATTGGTAAATCTGGCAAACTCACAAAATTTCCGATTTCCAACATCCCTTTCTGCATAGCGCCTGTCATTATTCCAGCCATCTCAAGCAATTCGAACTCTCTAAGTTTGTTTACGGTATTATTCTTAGTGTTGCTGAGTAGAAAGGAAATTGAAGCTCGAGATAATGTCACTGTTGGTTTTTTGTTATCCTCTGTTCGTTTGACTTCACTGTTCTCATACAGATATGTGTAGTCCGGTGTAGGGCTCAAAGGAGAGTCAGCTGAAACTACATGACATTTCATTGCTATATCAGCAGGAGTGTTGATGTTTGAGCGAGAAGATGTATCATTAAAGGTGTTAGGATTGGGTCTTCTATCATCAATGTGAATGTCATTGGTGGTGGAATTGATGGTTGTAGTGGAGATATTGTCAGTGTTGTTGCTAGCTGTAGTTGGTTCAATATGAAGCTTAAGGAGTGCTTTGGAGTGTGATGTCATCATACCTACAAAAAGTAAAAGAACTTAGTTCAATCATGTAAATTTACTGAAATTATTGTTTTATTAAAAGATTGTTTTTAAAAACTAAGATTCAAAAACCTAGATGATTCAATTAATTAAAGACAAATAATTATTTTAGCGCTTCTTACCTTGAAGCTCTTCTAATAGCTGTAGTAGATGTTGCTTCTCTGATAGCCGTTGTAGAACTGGATGCTTTCTGTGTGAAAACTATGGTTCTTATATAGCTAAAGTTGTAGTGATTAAACCCTATGAACACCATCTCGTGTCAATCTCTATGAATCAACATTTGTTCACGCGAAGGAAAGTCAATGCTTTCGCGGGAATAAATAAATAATTTTCACGCGAATACAAACCAATGCTTTCGCGGGAATAAATAATTTATTTTCACGCGAATAGAAACCAATTCTTTCGCGGGAATAAATACTTTATTTTCACGCGAATACAAACTGTTGCCTTCGCGGGAATAAATAAATAATTTTCACGCGAATGGAAACCGTTGCTTTCGCGGGAATAAATATTTTATTTTCACGCGAATAGAAACCAATTCTTTCGCGGGAATAAATACTTTATTTTCACGCGAATACAAACTGTTGCCTTCGCGGGAATAAATACTTTATTTTCACGCGAATACAAACTGTTGCCTTCGCGGGAATAAATGATTTAATTTCCCGCGAATGGAAACCGTTGCTTTCGTGGGAATAAATATTTTATTTTCACGCGAATAGAAACCAATTCTTTCGCGGGAATAAATACTTTATTTTCACGCGAATACAAACTGTTGCCTTCGCGGGAATAAATACTTTATTTTCACACGAATACAAACTGTTGCCTTCGCGGGAATAAATGATTTAATTTCCCGCGAATGGAAACCGTTGCTTTCGCGGGGAATAAATATTTTATTTTCACGCGAATAGATACCAATTCTTTCGCGGGAATAAATACTTTATTTTCACGCGAATACAAACTGTTGCCTTCGCGGGAATAAATGATTTAATTTCCCGCGAATGGAAACCGTTCCATTCGCGTGAAAATAAAATATTTATTCCCGCGAAAGCATTCTTTCTATTCGCGTGAAAATAAAATATTTATTCCCGCGAAAGCAACGGTTTCCATTCGCGTGAAAATAAATTATTTATTCCCGCGAAAGCAACGGTTTCCATTCGCGTGAAAATAAATTATTTATTCCCGCGAAAGCATTGCTTTGTATTCGCGTGAAAATTATTTATTTATTCCCGCGAAAGCATTGACTTTCCTTCGCGTGAACAAATGTTGATTCATAGAGATTGACACGAGATGGTATTCATAGGGTTTAATCAGTACAACTTTAGCTATATAAGAACCATAGTTTTCACACAGATAGCATCCAGTTCTACAACGGCTATCAGAGAAGCAACATCTACTACAGCTATTAGGAGAGCATCAAGGTAAAAACTTAATAAATTACAGTTTTTTACTCATACATTATTTATTATACTAAAACAACTGAACAAAATTAATCATCTGTATTCTTTTTTCAGATTCAATGACAAAAAATGGAAATAGTTAACAACACAGAATCAGAAACTCAACCTAAATCTTTGACTCAAGAGGACTTGATACTTCTACAAAACATATGCAATAAAAAAATTGAAGAGAGAGTGCGAATTATCTCAAACAATTGTAAATTCATACAGAAAGACTTGATAGAGCAGCTAAATAGTTTTCGAACTGAATCTTTTCTAACATTAAAGCTCTTAGGGAATGATATTACATCAGACATTCAGAGATTACATTATATATTACAACAACGACAATATCAACTAGAACAGGTAAACACACCAATTTCTATCGAATGTGCTCGTAAAGAACTTGCTCTAAAAAGAAGAAACATGCAGCGACAGTCAGCTCAAAGACAAGCTAGAAGGGTAAGGACTCAACAACGTAAGACACGACAAGCTACAAAAACATCCGATTAACAGCCAATTTTTGATGATAAGGTAATAATTAATAAAAAAGTACTATTTAGTAAGAGTTTGTAGTTGTTTTAAATTTCTGTTTAACCATTCTATACTAATACATAACTTTTTATTTTAGTTCATTATGGAATCAAAAGTACATAGAACAGAAGTCTTCCTTCCTAAGATATAACATCAGTACATCGATGTCATCCTTGTAAAAAAGACTATGTATTGATTGCCATTACAAGTTGTAGTGCTTTGTATTACTTAGTATTACTAACTCTAGATATATTATACAAGGATATTTTCCTACTTATTATGTAATAAATGTATATAATCATATATTGGTTTAATGTAGTTATATCTTCTTGTTCTTCTCTCCTGATGATTTTCCAACATATTTTATTGCATTTAATATACTTATTATGTAATAAATGTATATTATGTAATGTAAATGTAAATATAATTATCCATATATACATGAATGTATAGAAAACTAAAAAGTCTCTCTCCTCTCTCTCCTCTCTCTTCTCTCCTCTCTCATCTCTCCTCTCCCCTCTCCCCTCTCTCCTCTCTTTCTCCACTTATTATACAATACCATATGGGTTCGAATTATGTCTAGAATTATCAAAACTTAAATGCCATACATTCAAAATCTAAATGCCATATAAGTTCAAAATAAGTAAAAAATAATCAAAAACTCAAATGCCACTTAAATGC